>CAUJNA010002635.1:318510-476010 GCA_963377175.1 Effrenium voratum | reverse complement strand
TCCGAAAACGCTCAGAGCCTCTGGGCGGGACCCAGGTACCCGTATTGGCCAAGCATCCAGAATCTTGACAATTGAAAAACATATCTGCTTCGCGGTGGGTCCGTGTTTTGCGTGCCTCGGTGATACGGTCACTTTGGGGCCTTATGGGGACGGAAGTGCGAGGAGGCGAATTGGCTTGCTTCCATCGCTATGGTCTTCGGCAGCACTGCTCGTGCGTTTGCCTTTGGCCACTGGAGACAGTGGCTTGCAGTGTTGTCGCGTAGTGAAAATCCATGGGAGCATGTGAGATACGCCGCACTTGAACCCCGTCAGAGCTTTGGGCTGGGTATCTTCATCGGATGCTGCGACCCGTTGGGGCAGCAACTGTTTGGGGAAGGCGGGATATGCCACATTTTGGTGATTGACAACCACTGTGAACACCCGCGACGCAGCCGAGCCGAGCCAATCTCGCCGAAGGGCCTGCCATCGGGGTCTCGCGCTCGCGAGATCCGGGCGCCTGAACCAACAAAAGATGCCAGCCCCCCCCCCCCAAAGGCCGGCGAATGTCGCCAGAACTTCACCCACTTTTTAAGATGGCTGCACTTTTGTCTTGTCCGGTTGAGCAACCAAGACAGTCCCAAAATCCAAAACTGTTCCAGGCTTCAGTTCTTCTTTCAGGACATGGAGTATGCCTCAAAACTAGGGATCCTCCGAGATATTGGCTTCATCCTGCTCGGTTTTACGCAGTCCCGGATCTAGTTCCGTTTTGACACGCAGCCACATCTTTGCTTGCTCCGCTCCCGCCTGCCCAGGTGACAGTCCTGTGATGCTCTCGACCCTTTTGCCTGCATGTGGCACAGCCGACAAGCCTTGGCTCCTGTTTGAGGAAACAATAAATGAATCAAACTAAAACGTTTGATGTCTGTGGCCCCATGGATCTTTGAGCAAAGCGCAACGCCAGCATATCGCAAGGACGCAGAAATTCCAAGCACATCAGCGAGTACACAAAGGCCTTCCTGTGAAAGGCCTACCTTCACAGCAGCCGAAGCGCTTCAGTTTCCTGCAAGGACCCTATTAAACAAGGAAATCCGAGGAAGCCCTGGGCTTTTCAAATCCCAAGCACGATACATGCACCAGCGCCGGTATCGAGAAACGCGACACAGGCTGACGTCAGCTTCGGAGCCCAAAGCTCCAAGGGTCTCGGAGGTAGCCCACGGGCGGCTCAGTCAAAGGTAGCCCACGAGTGGCAAACAGAACCCAGAAAAAAATCGTGAAGGCACAGGCTCACCATGCTCCCTTGAAAGAAGACAGGACCAACTGCTGACATGCTCAAGATGGGACCTGCAGAGCTGCAAGGGTATGTGGTGGGGCTATCCAATTTCGATGGGCTGAAGCAAGTAAGTTTCGATCTGCGCATTCCCATTCTTTCCATTTGAACCATTGTTTTCAGAAAAGCGTCAAACACCCAGGAGAAATGGCAGTGGTTTCCAAAAAAACATGGATGGACTAACATATCGAATTGTTTCAACGGGCTCTTCACGGCTTTCCATTGAGGGCCATTGAGGGCCACCAAGCGCGCCCAACACCCTGCCCCATGCCTGTTCGAGCCAATGTCTGGCGCAAGTCTTGGCCGTATTTCACCTGCTGATCGTACCTGGCTGAATCTGACAGAACCAAAGAGGCGACTCCTTCGCAGGGTTCAGAAAACCCGCTGATTCCATGACGTTGAGCTCCTAGCATTTAATTGGCGACCCTTTTTGGGTGAATATACGGGATTTTTATTTCCAAAGGCCGCTGGAGGAAACCCATATTTTTGTCAGCCACACGGATCCTCTAGCTAGCGCCCCCTCCTGGTCTTGCAGCCCATGTCGCAACCGGGCAGATCTCTCACTGGTATTGGAAAGTTTGGGTCTATGGAAGGGCCCTTCCATGGTTGCTTCTGATGTTTGGCGAGACAAGGCCTAAAGATCGCAGTTGTGGGGCCTTGGGACTCCAGGCACCCACTGGCACCCACCATGGGACCTGACAGGTTTTCCCAGCGAATGCTGCCCGACGAGTGAGACAAGTCTTATCGACTTTGGGGGCAAAGCCAATGCCCGGGAACAATCGGTCTTGCCAAGGCGAAGCAAGAAGTATGCATACTCGAAAATCATTTGCAGAAGTTGGGACCTTGGGTGTTCTTGCCTCGTGGCAAACCAACTAGGAAGACATGCGTCACCACGCATTGAACAATCGGGGTTGCAAGTGCCATGCCAACTCAGCCGGGATCGAATATGTCAAATTCGTGGATCATTTGAAGACTTCCAATTTGACCCAAGCCCACCATACTGAGGCCATATTTAAAAAAGGTTGCGCCGCTTGTCGGAAGTACAATGCAAAAGCAAGATCCGTTGGTGGTCGGTTGCACATGGCCGACATGGACACAGCCACGTCTGCCCCCCGCCTTTGACGCACATCGCGGAGGCCGGCGGCCATGCGCTCAACAGCTCTCGCTGCCTGGCGAGTTAATCCCTTTGGGTGCTCAGAGGTCTTCCTCTGGATGAGCAACATCCTGCAGTTGCTAGGTGCTTCTCCTATTTCTAGGGTTTCACAGGGAGGTAGTTAAGTGGGTATGTGTAAAAATAAGGAACCCCGTCAGTTGTAATTGCAATCCAGAGTGCCAACTGCGGGTGATCAAAGAACAACTTGCGAAGCACAAGTGAAAAGCACAGAGTGAGGTTCAAATTGCGCCATGGCGAAACAGATACCTTCAGAGATGATATCAAAATAAATCGCAAACTGGACTCGGACAACATATATTACTAGACACCCAAAAAGAACCTTCAGAATGGGGCCCAAGTTCGTTTTACTTCAGAATATCATTGCTGCGCAGATTGCTGTCTCTAACTCCGTTCCTCTTCCTTCCAGCGCCGTAGTTGGCCCAGCTCAACGTCTAGGCGTGACTTGGTCTTGGCCTGGGCTGACAAACCCTGGTGCCAGTCAACTGCCAGATCCTGACCCACGCCAATTGAATGACAAAGGAACCTCCTGTTTGAAGACTGCTGCCTGCCTGGTCCTTGAAAACCTCCACTTTGCGCGTTTGCTTACTTTGCGGCAAAATGGCCACATCCTGCTCATCTTATCTTCCCTCAAAAGCTGCCAGCTGTTCGTGTTAGCTTTGAATTTGGGAAGAGCACGTCGGATATCCCAAGCCAGTTCCAACAGCGGCACTGCGAACCCCCCCCCCCCCCGCAACTGGGGCTAAAAACCCATCCGTGGTTTACCGCTCCTGCGAGGCGAGCAACAAACACTGGCTGCGTGTGTGCAGCCCGTTTTCCTGGCTGGTCCGAGGCTTGCCTAAACCATTGACAAGCATGGCCCCGGCTGTTGAAACACCCCAATTGAGTCATACGCTGGCTCATGGAACGCAACAAGAGGCCAGAAGCAAACCTACAAGCGGATTGTGTGACCCTCATGGCAGTGCGAGAATCCATGATGCTGATGCACACGTCCAAATTGTTCCATGAATTACATCGCACGTGCTGGCAACCCTTTGCATGTCTTGTTGCTTGTGCTTCGCAAATGAAGAAACAATCAACGACTATAGCTTCGAATGGAAAAGGGTACCTCAAAGAAAGGCAAATAGACACAACTGAGCAGTTGGGCTGCAGCATATCTTTCTTCCTGGACGCAAGCCTCGGGTAAGCATGGAACCCGAGGTCCTGCTTCTGCGCGAGCCTCGGCGCGAGTTTTGGCTCGATGCCAGCTTGATGCAATCTCCTCACTCACAAGGATGATCCATCCAGATCAGCAAACCCACGCAGACAAACACACAACATAAACACGCTGACCCACGTGTACGCGAATGCACTTGTATATAACACACAAACACAAAAGCAATTTCCCAATCCTTCAGTATGTTTCAGACTCTTGTGGAGTCTGACATGCGGGGACCTTCGCTTGGGTATCAAGCGCAGTGCAGGTTTCACCTCACAAACACATTTTAGGCGAGTGCAAAGGCATTTCCCCACACTGGGCCGGTGGCAGACTGCGGCGTTGTTGGCTCCGTCCACCTGGGAACACCCGAGTCAAGGGCTAAGTTGGCAACGAAGGCGCACTTGGGTGCGTCTCAAAGGGAACCCGAAAAATGGTCATCCTTAAGGCTGCCCCTTACCCAAAAAAAAGGCGGCCCCCCATATGTATATATATATATATATGAATAAGGTTGCAACAAATGGCCCCCAGGTTGGGGCCCTTCAAGGAAGCGTCTGAACGTGACCACGGCAAATTTCTGGGGCTGCGGCCCAAGTCTGTTGGACATGTCCGCAGCAGCCTGCAGTGCATCGAAGCAAATCGCCAAATGCATCTCTTGAAACCCGGCTCGGTTGCACTGCCCTAAGCTTCAACCCCCAAACGAATGGTTGAACCAACCTGCATGATGACAATCCTTAGGCAAAGAACGGTGGTTGCATTAACCCCCATGATTCTATTGGTGGTTTGAACCCCAGAACAAGGTCATCTGAAGCTGAAGAGTTTGGGACTGGCACACTTGCGGATAAAGACCCCGCAGCAGTGTAACTTATGGATCGGGCACTGTCACAATGACTCATCCTCGAACCCCCGTCTTCTTCTGATCCTTATCGCCTGTGAAATGAGCCATGGACATCCCACTGGGATTTATTGCATCAGAAAGCCCTCCCTCAAGCACCAAAAAGGCGCCTAAGCTACTCCTGTGCCCCAGTCCGGCCGTTAATCGAGACACAAACGTCTCACCAAGGCGATCTGTTTGTGCTTTGCTGGTTGGTTTCCACAGGGCTAAGCGGCCAAGTGCCGTGGATTGCAGCAAAGTTAGGGTGTGCGACCACTCTCTGAAAAAGGAGGGACAAACGGGAACCCACCATTTGTGGAACGAAACGGAACAAACGCTGCTTTTGGGGGGCGGGTTCCATCACGTTCCATCTAATGTCGTTCAAATCAAAAGCAGCCAGTACTGGAAAGCCAAGCATGAGGATCCACAAATTGAAGCAACCCCCCTAGCTCTCGTGGGGGGCCCATGGACCCGCCGTGCCTCCGTGGCCATAACTTCCTGGCCTCAGTGAATAGACGCGATCGGGGATGGGAATGCCCAAAAGAGGCGGACATGAAACGGGTGAACTGGAAAAAGTTTAAAAACAATTGGGGGCAACTGAGAATCGATGCATCTCCGCTCGTCTTACTACCAATCCACACGTGGCTAGCAGCAAAAAGGCGAATCAAAGCTGCATCACTCCCTGGAACGTTATTCCGTTGCAACTCTGGCAATGGGGTGCGCCGCCCAAAAGCGCAGCACGGTACCTATTAACATGTCATCCTGTTTGGTACTGATGAGCCAAGGGGCCCGCCATGGGGGGTTGACGGCTTATCCATCCTTACCTACCAAGCCATGGGGTGTTGACGGGCCAGCCTTTGCCATCCCCGAACAAAGGCCACCTTCCGGCATGTTGGTTGCCATCTCTCCCATTTCTAAAGCTCCAATGGCCATAAATTGATACGAAACCATGAAAATCCCGACCCAAATGATGTCCACTGATTCCCCATAAACATTCACACACACACAAATCACTGCTCCTTACCCTCTTTTGCTTCACATCTTGCAGATGCTTCGCGCACATGCCCGTTAAATCTTTAGGGTTGCCCACGTCGACCTCCTTGCAAGTCGCAAGGCCAAGTGGTTGGCAAAGCCAACCCCTAGCGTTGTTTTTTGCAACCTGGCGAATGCCCTTGTTACCCAACCGAAAGGAAACCGAGTCGACCCAAACACCAAAGCCTAGGGCTCCGGCGGAGCCGCGCGTTGCGCTCCTGCTCGCCCTCAGCATTGCAGCATGAATCCCTTGCGATTTCAAGGAAAAATAAAGGTGAATTGGTCACGAGTTCAAATAAATCCTAAAGGCACTTGGCGGCCGCGCCTTGGTTTTTGACACGCACTGCATGGCCAAATAGCATGAGGTCGACTGCGAACAAAGATTCAACAAAAATCGGATACCGGATCTGGGAAACCCAAACCGTAGTCAAACCCATCCATTTAGCTCATAGGTCATTGCGTGACGTTTGCTTGGAAAGGGCTCGACAAAGGCTAAATGGGACACTTGTCAAGGAGCACTTCAAAGCCTTGGCATTGCGGGCCAGATTCCAAGCTGCAAATTGCAGCTGCTACGAGACTCTGGCAAATCCTGCGGTCGATGATCAATTTTCACAAACTCACCTAGCACTGGCTTCCCTGCATCTCTTCTCGGCTCACCCCTGCCAAATGATGCTCCATGGGCATCATAATGGTTTGACAAAGCCCAAGCTGGGCTGGAGATTGCGAGCGCCTGTACCATATGGCCCATTGTCGCCCGCCTCGAGCTGCGTGCTGGCATCATCTAGGCCTCAGGAAGAAAACGCCAGTCGCAAAGGCTTCGATTTGCCACGGGCCGAGCCCAAAGCGAATTCATGGTCTGGCCTGACAGCATGAATTGAATGGAAGATTCATCCAGGGTCCTGAAACTATCAAGTAACACTGGTGGTTTCCCAACCAAATCCTGCGATAAGCAGGCGATGAATGTTTGGCAAAAGCCCGCTTCCTTTTAATCATGTTAAATCGTTAAGAAGCAACGCAAACAAACGCAACACACTTGTCACAAATACATGTTGATTGCAAACGCCAACAAAAAACAGAAACAAGGGCTCTTAAGAACGCTAAAGCTTTGAAGTTGACTGGGCGTTCTGTCATGGGCAGCCCCCCCCTCAAAAAAAAAGAAAAGCTGAAGATGCCGAGCTTCCGCGCGTGAGCGCAGCGCCCACAGTGTGGTTTCCGCCTCTAAAACGCGCAATATCAAACCAACATGCGGGTTACTGAGGCCAGTTGGGCTTTGCACCACCTCCCGAACGCAAAGTTGAACACGGACAACTGCCTGAAAAGCAATCTCCATGAATTTCAGGGAAACCAACTGAGTAACTGGATCAGTAGAGCTGCCTGGATCAACCTGACACAGAAACCGGAAGGAGAGCAAGATCCAGCGGTCATCCTCAAGCAATGCATCAGCCTTTCAACCGAATACACAAGAAGTCCACTGGTCAGTTGAACAATCTGCTCAGGCCAAAGCATCCAAACATCAAGCTGGGCGAGGTCACACCGCATTTTCTGCATAATACGGTTCCTGGCCATCCGCTAAAACATTGACATAGTCAAATGAGAAGTAAGATCATGTCAGATCACTTGAAGCTTCGTTTGACCCCTGCTCAGTCATGCAACGAATCTGTGCCTGTGTGTTTCTTCATTTACATACTGAGGGCTGCTTGCTTTTTCACTTGGGTGTGTTGTGTTCGGAGTTGTCTTGAACAGCGGTCTTCCCCTCCAAAAGTTGCGTTTCATCGGGGTCCAATCAATTAAGCTGCCAAGTTGGAGGCCCCACAAACAGGAAATTGAAGCACGCCTTTCAAATGGAAAGCCAACCGAAAGCGTTCTTCGCATCGCATCTGTGGTCCTCTTGGATCTCCTCCACCTGCCGCCGTTGCTCAGCTTGCAGCGCCTGCCGGACAGGGTGTGTGTGCGTGCGCCTGCCGTGAGTGCATGCACACACAAGCGATTGCTCTGTGCACTGTGTGTGTGGGTGTGTGGGGGTGTGGGTGTGCGCGGGTGCGGGTGCGGGTTTGCACGCGCGCGCGTGTGAGAGTGCGAGTTCGGGCGCGGGCGCAGGCGTGCGCATGCGTACGTTTTCCTGCGCGCGTGCGCTTGCGGGTGCGGGCGCGGGTGCGAATGCGGGCGGGCATGCAGACATTTTGAGTGGGTGTGTGTGTGCGTGTGTATGCGAGTGTGCGTGTCAATGTGTGTGCGTGTGTGTCCCCATGTCAATGTGTGTTGTCAGGTTGTGTGTTTTTGTCAGTGCGTCAGTGTGCGCGTGCGCGTGTACATGTGTGGATGGATGCACATGCGCGCGCGTGCACGTGGGTGCCTGTCTGTCTGTGTATTTGTGTTTTTGGAGCCTTTTCTAGTCTTCGCTGGCAAAACTAGGAAGGCCAAAATGTCACCTAGTTTGGCAGAGAAACCATTTGTCACCGACTGAATGTCCAGGCTCAGATCAGTAGGGTTTAGATCAGGAGGGCTTTCAAACTCATTGCCAACATATGTATGCATATATATATGAATATTTATGCAAATGTATGGTGAGTAATTAGAACAAAACGAAATAATATCATTTTTCTTAAGTCAATTGTTATTTTCAAACTGAGTAAGTTTCTCATATCTTAGTTAAAACTGCTTAAAACCTTTGTAGCTATTTCACGAGGTGCTCCAGGTTGGCCTCGCCTGGGCTGATATGCATCACCAACTGTCAAAGTCCTTCTCAATGTCGAACCAATGAGTGTCAATGTCATTGTAACAACCAATCAATCAGCCAATGTCACTGAGTCAGTGTCAGGACAAGATCAGGTCAGGCCACACATTTTTTTAACCCCCCATCTTGTCCACAGGCAGCTGAATTCACGCGACCATGACTCGATGACCTATACCTGTTGGTCTCCCCATTGCGGGGGGGTAGGCCCCAAAGCACTTCAACAAGGGTGACAAGGTCCGACACTGACTGCTGCGTAGGGCGACCGCAGCTCAAGCACTCAATGCAGCAATTGTTTGACAACAGCTGAAATGGCTTTTGGCTGGCTGTCGCCACCAAAGGCTCCACCATACGCAACCACTTTGCAGCAGCCAAAGGGTGTGATCAATTTCCTAAAGCAAGGGCGCTTGAAAAGGACCGAGTTCATAGGTTGCTCAATGGTGCTCAATGATGTGAACAGCAATGCAGTCATTTCAGCAATTGCATTACCCATTTTTGCAAAGTCCCGGGAAGTATCACCATAAAAGTCATTCGATTGACGTCTGAGCCTGACACTGACACAAAGCATGACGAACGACGAGCAGGGCGGTGCAAACCAAGTCATTGCTTTCGCGGACGTTGGCGTAAGCAATCCAGGAATAAGTGATGCCAATATATTGTGACCATCTGGCTCATACAATGTATCAAAGCTGGCTCCTGGCTTCAAGCCAGCACGCAAAAGCTGCGCAGATTGCCCGTTCCTGCAAAATATTCAATCCACCCATACAGCAAGCCACTGCCACCGTGACACTGACGATTGAGTCACAAGTGTCAGTATCATTTCACTGAGAGACCATTTGCTCATGGATATGCCATTGCAAGGCGCTCTTCCAAGTTGACTGTGCCCGGCCACCATTGGCAGCATCAAATGCAAGAAAACTGGCAATGATACCTTGCATCTCATTGCTGGTGCTGGACAATGATCTACAGGGAGCACAGGCAGTCATGGTTCAGAATGAAAATCAACAGACATGAACCAGCGCAAGTCAGAAACCATGATTTCATTCAGATCCCTGCCTAGAAGGATAGAAGCCAGCAAACCTCACGAAGTCCTAGACCTGAAGGTGGCTGCATGCTGCAACTCCTCTTCAACTGGGTCAGTCACGTCTTTGAAGACTATAGTAGCTTGGCAAGCTGCAGGCTCAGCCATGACCGTGGAAGGTTGCACTGCCACTGGTTGCTTGCGAGACTTGGGTGTCTTCTTATTCTTGCACTTGCCATGTCTGGCAGCTATTGACATTGACAGAATTGACAATGCCATCAATGGCATCGCAGAACTGGCAAAGCTCTTGTTCTTGAAGTTCTGCCGTCTCAAAGCCATGGCGCTGCACAAGGACACTGACTGGGACAGCAAGTAACTACTTTCTGAGGCCAACTACATTCAAGGTCATTGCAAAGCGTGACAACATTCAATTTTCAGTACCTGAACAAAAAGGTTTCCGTCCAAGGAAAGTTGAGTCCAAACATGAATCTTTGAGCCAATCAGAATGAGACATGTCAGATGGAGACTGCCGAGGAACTGATTGGCTAGCAATGTCCAAATATTGCAAGCAATGGATGAGTCAAACGTGTGTATGCAAAACTGTCACAGCGTCGTCAATGTCAAGCTGCAACAGTCACAATTGGTCAATGTCATATGCTGCATGGTGGGCCGATGAAATCATATCATGGCGGCTAACATCCTCAAAAGTCGTATGAATTCTTACTGGCGTTGATTGACCACCAAATCAAGTCGGATCGAGAGGATCTGATGCTCGACATGAAGGAGAAGTCGGTCAAGTCAATGATGAAGTCGGGCGGCAAAGACGCGGCTCCGGCTGCCGGGAAGAAGGAGGGACGAGGTGGCAAAGGGAAGAAGGACAAATCCGAAGGACCCGATGCTGCTCCTGTGCTCCCAAAGGCCAAAGCGAAGGGTCACGCTGGCAAGAACGGCAAGTCCGATGGTGCCAACGACAGAGGCAAGAGTCCGAGCGGAAACAAAGAGAACCCATGTTGGTATCACTTCAAAGCGGAGAAGGGATGCTTGAAGGGGAATGAATGCACGTTTTCCCACAGCAAGAAGACGGAACACAAGCTGGAGAACCTGAGGCTCACAGGACACCTTTTTGCAATCTCCTGCATTCACATTGACATGTGAGTCAATGTGAGCCTACCAGCTGAGAACGCCAGGCACAATATTTATCGAACATATTTTTGGGGAGCTGGCGTGCTTGTCAATTGTGTGGGCCAAGTCCTCTACGACAGAGGCCGCAACCTCACCTTGGACCTTCAATGTCACTCCAGCAGCAAGTGGCCACTGATCAGCTACAAGCTCATACTTTTGCCAACAGTGCCGGTGCACATTGACAAAGCTTCTGCCAAAGCTTTTCTTGTCACAGGGATTTTTTTTTAAAAAAAAACATGGGCTCGATTTGTCTTGCACGTAAATCTGTGATCATTGAAATTGAGGGCAATTTTGAAAGCCGAGCACGGTTCTATACGAGACAGAATTTCCGGGGTCTTGCGGCACGCTGACGCTGACGATGCGGCGGCAGCGTTTTCGTGCTGGTCCTGGGCCTGGGAGCCAGGTGGCAGGCTGGCAGGCCCCTCAGTCGCTGCTGCTTTTGGCAGGGGTGCAGGCACAGCCAGCTCAGTTGGCGCAGACAATGACTCTGACTTTGGCAACACTGCAGAATCAGAGGTCCACTGTTGACATGCAGCAGCGCCAGCACCCGAAGATGCAGGCATGGGAATGTCACTGTCAGTATGATCATTACTGGCAGCCACTACTTCAAGCTCAGCGTCAAGACTCCGCTTCAGCCTTGAACGACCAAAGCCAGGAAGGCCAAGGCAAAGCCACATTTTCCTGAGCCAGGCAGAAAGGGGAATGACATGACTGACCTGCAACAAGTCATTGCAGTTTGTTTGAGACACTGAAGAATAACACAGTTGACCTATTAGAGCTGAGGCACTTTGACCTTCTGGACCTGCTCCTTCCCCCAAGCCTCCATTTGTTTTGCACCTTTCTCTTTGCCATTCGCTTGGTCAAGTCTTGAAGATCGCTAAACTCCTTCCTCTCATCCAAGTCCATTTTGTTGATGACCTCCTCGACCATGGGACAAATGCCAGTTGGCTGTCTTCTGACTCAAAACGGGCTGCATGCTTGGCAAGTTTCTCCAGGAGCTTCGCACGCGAATATGCAGTTGGTTTTTTGTCAATCAGTTGTAATGACTCGCAACAATGCTAAGGTGGTGAAATGTCAGCTGGCTCCCAGAATGCAGACGAGCTTTCAAGAGTGACATTGACTCATGCTGATCACCATCCCAGCGCCGCCAGCGCAAGCCTCAGCCTGATGACCACGCAGTCTCAAGCGGCAAGACACGCGCTGCTAACGCACGCAAGCATTGGGATGCAGATGAAACACACCCTCAGCAAGGTCAGCACTGCCCAGCTGGCTGACCCCAGGACAAGAGGAACCACGTCACTCTCTGGGCCAGAGATGTTCATGCCAGGCAAGCCGCAGCAACTGAGAAGAGCATCCTTCAGGGTGTGTGGCATTATTTGAATGATACACAAATTCAAACATTCAATTCATTGCTAGTTGACTAAAATTAAAAACCAACATAATAACAAACAACAAGGGTGCTCCCCAAACACAGTTCAACACATGTTTGGACATTGACTGACTGTGGTCCTGGACACTGAGCAAGTTTCTTGTCAACATAGTGGCTCATCCACGCCCAGCCTACAGCAGCACGCTCAAGGCTCTCTTCAGTCGCGGCTGGAGACTCTTCTCTTTTTCAACACCCTGCTAAACAGCTTTGACGGCGTGTGCCGCTTGGGGGAACAGCAAAGAGCTTTACCCAGCTTTCCTCAAAGAGAGCGGGTGTCAAGCATCGGTATGCAAGTTTCAAGCCTCCACCCTCTTTCCTAGCTGCAGACATGGGACACTGATGACTGTGGCGCCAAATACCACTCTAGTGTCATTTTGCTGCTCCAGAATTTTAGATGTTCCTGCGCTCACTCATGCCAGGAAAACCAAGACTCTTTTCTCAGCCAGCTGGACAGAGACTCTGACAATGACTCCCAAATAAGTTCATGATCTTCCCGAGTGGCACAAGGAAGCTGAAGATCTGCAGCAATGCGGTCAACGTGCTTGAGGAATGCCGGTGAATCCTGGACGGCGGGCAGGGCTAGCAGTCAGTGTCAATCAACAGGTTCAAATAGTATCATACTGTTACAATTATGACTAGGACACAAAGTCCACAGCAAAACATTTGAAACAAAGTGATTTGGTTTGAGGCGAGCGTCGCAATCATTCGGCGCAACACATCGCGTTTCTCATCGAAAAAGGCTCCACTATTGAATGGCTTGTAATTCAGGCCCCAAACGTATGTGCACATCACCACTGACTTTGACAATGGTGCGTCTTTTACAGCTGCCTTGACATTGCGCACAAAGCGGTGCAATTTGTCGAATGCGAAATGAACAAGGGGCCCGTGATGCTGTAAGAAACCACAGGAAGCCATGCAGTCAGGGCCTTGGTCAGTGACAATGACAAGTTGACTTTGACCCAGGGTCCCTGCTGTCGGCTGATGAAGAGGTCAAGCTGGTCGACATTGACGACATTGTGTTTGGTGCCCCTACGATCGCCAAAAGAAAGGGGCTGCACACACAAGCCGGCTGGAGCTTAGAAGTCCTCCAGCTGAAGTCCAACCAGCTGAAAAAGCTGATTGGACCACGCCTGCAACAGCTTATACGCGCTGAGTCGACGGCCTGCTCGACGTCGACGTCGAGGTGGGCCTCCCCCGCAATCAGCACCTTCGACCGGTGGCGGCCCCGCAAACCCTGTCTGCGGATTATAGAATGCCGTCACCAGAGCGCTGAGGCCAGTGCTTCCGTCGGAGACCATCGACAGACTCCTCAGATTCAAGAACGCAAGGCGAAAACTATGCTTCCTCGCCCAGAATTGCACTGCACCACCTGTCATCCCGCCCTGCTCATCTCGTCTGCGGACCAGAGCCAAGGTCTCAAGGGGTTGACAATGCCTCCATGAAGCGCCACACTTGTTGTGGGCCAATGACAGTGGCACTACTTCCCGCGCCCCGCTGCCCACACTGAGGTCTGGCGTGAGGGACGGAGCGAATGAATGCTCACTTCCCAAACCAGGCCTACCACGAGAAGGAAGGTCACGGTCATAGACAGGGTTGATCTGCTTGAACTCCACAGGCCATTGAAGCAAAATTGAATCCAGAAACTTGATCAAGGCTTTCACCAAACATCCCTGCTTGTGACTCCAGCGACCAAGCCTAGAATTTCTGACAGAACCAACACAAAAAGAAGAAGCTGATCACATCTAAACAATGGTGTGCTCTGTGACAATGACGCTGACACATGACTGCCACTCATGGAGTCCCATTGCTGCTGCATGGCAGCTGTCATTGTCTTGTGCACACGATTCAGACTGATTGATGTCCTGCAGCCAGGCTCAAAGCTGGTTGCCAGTTGTTAAACTGTCATTGTCATCGTCAGTGTCGATACTTCGCTGACATCTCAGGTCATTGCCATGGCTCGTCATGGGAAAAAGGCGAACAAGCAGAACCGCATCAGCAGAACCGCATCAGCAGCCACAGATGATGATGGTTCCACATCATCAGAGGAAGAGGCATGGATTGAATGGCTGACTGGTTACACCAAATGCTTCAATCACAGGTTTAACGGCTGAGGCAAGCAATCAAGGGAGGCATGTGCAGATCCAGCAGACAGAAAATTTGACAAATGGCAAGGCACCAGTCTTCCTCTGTCACATGTTATCACGCACTATCCGTCACATGTCATTGTTTGAGAACTCTCGGTGAGACTGAGGCTGAGGCGTCAACACCAGGAAGACCAGGAAGACAAGCGCACAGCCCCGCTCAGGTCAGTTTGCAATTGTTCAATGCCTCGACCGTCAATGTGATAATATACTACACAGCGCCAGTCATTTTCGACCCAAAGCTCAGATCACGCTTTTGGCAATGGTTGGAAACTTCTGCTACCTAAAAATTTGCAAGCAATGAATGCAGAGCAACCCCAGAGGGAAGGATCACATGTTGACTCAAGACAGTGACCATGAGTCCAACGAACATGACACGCGCAATGACAACCAAATATCGAGGACTACTATGTTTATTTTTTACATGAAAGCTCAGAGGCCCACTCAGATGGCAGCAGGCTCACAGCCACAGACAGTGACTGTGACATAGACCAATGACAGTGACAACAAGTAGGTAGTTGTTGTGCTTTTAAAATACGACTTGCTCTGCCAATGTTGCTGCTGTGGCTGCCTGCTGATGCCTGGAAGTAACATCATTGACAGGATGACTTGATGACTTTGCAATGTCAATGACTCAAATGTCACTGACTGAGCGCACTCATGCTGCAAACTTGTCAGAGACAAGATTATTACCAGCTCTGCATCGCCATCGCCCTCCCACTACTACACTCTGAATGCACATGCCAGCTGGCTGGCGACGGAACTCCTTGCCTGGACAATGACGATGACGAGCGCAGCACGGTTGTCCAACCTGGTTCGCCCAATGTGCAGCGGGCGCATGTAACCAGTGTGGGAGACAAAATGCCAAGTCAGTCATTGGTCACTGCGCACTTGCCAAGTGCCATCTCAGATGCAAGAGCCAAGTCAGCCTTCCACCTGCAACCAATCAATCACTGAACTTGGCAATACACAACATGATTCAAATCACATGGCACAGGGAGCTCACTGGGTCAAGTGATTTGTGTCAATGTCCATGCTTGCCTTCAGGCAAAAGGCAAGTGACATGATGACTGATAGCTGCATGTTTTTTTTATCTGCCGCCCCACTACGGCTAGACTGAATCAGCAAAATAATGGTGCAATACATCATCACGTCCTATGCCGGCACTGACACCTGACATTGACAATGACGCTCAATGCCACTATTACTATTACTGTCAATGTGAGCCAATGTCAATGTCGCATGTCACTTGTTGAGGCTTTCTGTTGGCTGTACATGCTTGTCATTGCACTTGCTGAGCTGACTTTTGTGCAGACAATGACTCAGCCTCAGTTTGTTTGGACACAGCGATAATCTCCAACGCCTTTTCAATCTCACCAGCGAGCTTTCTTGCAGAAGGCCATTCCTCAGCCAACCAACCGCACAAGTTACTGCACACCCGCACCTTCAATGCCAGGCATGCCACTCAAATTAGCTTGGCTATGTTCATTGATTTGTCATAGCATACTCCTGTGGCCAGTACCTGTGACACTCGACAACGTCCTGGGCAGTCATGTGGTTGGGACGGCCTGTGAAATTGGAGCGCTTGCGAGCAGGCATGGCGCTTGACCGGCCACGGTGCGATTCGATAGGAGAAGCGGCAGTGTGACAATGACACATGACTGACTTTGACATGAGCTTTTTATATTTAGATGAATGAATGTTAGTGAGTTGGATTGAACAATGCAATGAATCCTCCTGCAATTTGCCTGAGCCCAAATTAGAGGCACACTCAGTTGGCCAAGTCAAGTTGGCAACTTGGCCTGGATCACCCGCAACGGCAACATCAGTGAATCAGTGCAAATCAATGTTCCGCTGCTTTTTGTGGCATCACCTATTGGCTAGCAAATATTCGAGCAAGCAAGCTCTATCGTGAACCAAAGCTGGTTCTCCACACGGCACTGCTGTCGATGACTGAGCCTGACCTGGCGGGCAGCTGGCTTGGCAAAAGATCGGCTGAGACAGACGCGCTGCTTGGTCTCACGTGAAACATGACAGGGAGACAATCATGTGATCGGAAGTCGTAACCGGCCATGTTCTTTTCTGCATCGCATATCGACACTGACATTGAGTCAACAAGAAGTTTTGCAGTCTTAGAGCTGTAATTGTGACTTTTCTATCTCGCATCACATTTGACCTGTCAATCACCAATGCCGTGCGCTCACAGTGGTCATGACAAAGTCTAAGACTCGGCTAGGCTCAGACAATGACTTGTGACTGAGTGAGACAATGACTCACTCTGGCAGCCGCTCAGAATCTCAAAGCATGAGCAGTGCTGACACTGAAGCCAAGGGCCCAGGTGCAACAAGCTGGCAGAAGAGGCCACTTGCAATCATCATGAGTTCCCCATCTCCTTACAGTGTAGACACTGACACTTGCAGCACTTCCAGGCCAGGGAAACGAAAGCTTTACGTCACTTTAGGCTTTGCAAAGAGTGTTTGTTTTGTGTATAAGTTTTGCAGAGTCTTACACAGAGTCAATTAAATAGTCAGCCTGTGTCAAATCGCAAATTAATTAACATTTCCGATATCCAACACCAAGACACGAACTGAGAATAGATCTCCATCAGCAACGTTGCCAGAGATTCTCACTGACCGCATGCCGCCCGTGATGGGAACAAGGGGGCCTGGACGACGACAAGTGCCCTGACAGGGGTTGCACTGGCTTAGCCTAGAAAAGTCACTTAAGCTGGTTTCAATCAGTCTCACCATTTTACACACCGACAGTGGGCCTGGTTGAGGTGATCAAGGGCAAAGTCATTGTCTGGGACCAGGCCCTGCTTTGACAGTGAGGCTTTACTATGTTTCTATTTCACACACCATTGAAAGAACACAACATAAAACCTTACTGAAAGTAACTTCTTTATTCAGTCACAGAGCTTGAGGCCTGGATTGGCATTCAGGTCGCTTGTCAAGACCTTGCGACCTCCATCTATCCTTGGTCCAGCTGACAGTTTTGTCTTTAATGACTGGGGGGACAATGACAATGACAACTACCAGCATGGTTTCCTCATGACAGTGACACTCCCCCACGCCTACATTGACAACAGCAACAGTAGATTATACCACGCTGTAAATTGGCAGAAACTCTACTATAATCACTTGGCAGGACACTCAGTGAAGGCCGGCCAGTCAAAGCGAAGGCTGAGAACGACAACTGCCTCATCAAACCTTCGCCGCCAAAGGGAAGTTCAGTCCAGCCATTGCAAGTAACAACAGAAGACTGCTTAAAGATCTAAAATCGTTGCCGAAATGCTGAAGTCCTTGTAAGCACTGGTGGAAGTGTGCTGGCAGCTGCCGAAGTTTGCAATAGCAGAAGTAGCAGCAGCGCTTGTTGTTTTTACTCCTTTGCTATTATTGCCAAGCATGACTGAGCTGCCAACTGGCTAGTGCCACAAGTGTGTGCAAATCGCATCGTCTTTGGCAGTCTTGGCCATGCATGTTGACAATGACCTAAAAGTGTGGAGTTTTGCACAGCAAGCTTACGTGGCAAGCGCTTGTTATTTCTTTTTAATATTGTCATTATTATCATGCAATTTCTACTGTTACATGCTGCTAGTCAATGCTAGACTGCAGTTACTACTTCAACCACAACCACCACCACCAGCACCAACACTACTACTGTTACTACTACTTCTACTACTACTGCTACTACTACTACTACTACTACTACCAGTACCACTACTACTACTGTCCCTTCTTCTACTTACTACGACTACTACTGCTACTATTGCTACGAAAAATTACAACTACTTCTACCACTCATTGAACCTACTATTACGACTACGACGACGACGACTACGACTACGACTACGACTACGACTACTACTACTACTACTACTGCTGCTATTGTTGCTATTGCTTCTATGGCTACGTGCCTACCACTCATTCTGCTGGTTCTTTCGGACAGCCCACTGCCAGCTGCAATAGCTCGTCTACTAGCCCCACTCTGCTGAGACTACTCTACTGTACTGCCCAATTTTCTACCTGCTAAGACTTAATGTATTTATTAATTTATTACAAGCCACTGCAGCTACCAATGCCACACTACTTGTGACTCAGTATGTTTCACTCAATGAGTGCTGGACTCATGAGGCAAGTGTGCGAGTGTGCACAAGCATCCTGGAGACAATGGTCTGACTCACTCACGCTGACACTGACAATGACTCATCATCAAGACTTTCAGGAACTGAATTCATGTTTCACGTTTCTCTGCTGTTGAAACTTTGGCCAAGCCATTGAATTGGCCACTTAAATTAACATGATTGAGTTCACGCAGTGCCATGACTCGACCTCCGTGGACTTCAAGCGTCACCAAATTTCAAGCTACTGCTGTCATTAAACAAAGGGCAAGGGCACAGCCAATACCACCCGTTTTAGCCGGTTAAAATGGGTGGTCTGAGCTAAAATGGCTGGTTCAACCCCCGGATAAAATGAGTGGTCTGATAGAAAGTCGGAGCCAAGTGGTCTGAGGTTATGGTGCTATAATGGCTGGTTGAACCCCTGGCTAGAATGCATGGTCTGAGACTTTTAGCCAAGTGTGCAAATCCGCACAGCCGCCTTGACCCGGGAAGACTGCCCGAGGGCCCTCGAGTCCTCTTCCCGGGTCCCTCTTTTTTACAGCACTGTCTCGTTCTGATCCTCCCCTTAAAAACATCCCAAAAGGGGATACTCTCAAAAAAGGACACACCCAACAAATATCCAATGCAAGAGGGACCCGGGGCCCCCGTCCCTCTTTTTTACAGCACTGTCTCTTTCTCATCTACAATATCTTTCTTTAACTAAAACCTCCTTGTAGAGTCACAGCATGGCCACTGGACAAGCTATTTTCACTGTGCAGCTGAACATACCGCAGCCAACCAGCACACACGAGCATAATGCAGATGTCCATGAAGATCTGGTAAGATGAGAGGGGTTCTTGAACACCAAACAGCTCCAGCATGCTCCAAATGTTTGTTGAGGTGAGCGCACAAGCCCGAGCTCTGTTTTGCAAGGGCTACCGAAATCCTCAGAGCATCCCCGTCGTTGCTTTTAACACATTGTCTCAGAAATGAAGGCCTACTGGGTGGCGTCGCCTGAATCTCTTGAAAAGCAGCAACGAACCATGCGTGGACTTGACGCCCAAAAATCTCGCGATTTCGAGCCTTGTGCTTGAGCGAGAAGAATGCAGGCCCTCTCGTCAGCTCATTGAGGCTCCTGCAGGAGCTCAGAAACAAATGAGCATCCGGCTGAGCGGTGTGAAAGTGGCCGGCACCCAACAGAGCACGATGCAAAGACTCAATTTTGTTTGGCACAAGCGAACCTGGTAGAGCCCTCGCACCACACAGCAAATGATATGAGGCCAAGGCCACTCGTCTGACGGTTGCCGAAAGGACGCCGAGGCCTGTGTTTCTGCCGGAAATTGGTTACTCAGCCCTGGCTCAACCCTGGCAAGCAATAAACAGGTGCGCAAAAAGGGAACTATCAAGGGAACATTTGGCTGGCTATGTTTCAGGGGCTTACCATAGGTCTTGGCGATTTACTATATTTCCTATCGGTCGGGCCTCTTTAAAAACAATGTGCGAAACTGCAAATATGCTCGCGCCAGCGTTGTGGCAAGACTGGTGTTGCCACCACAAGCTCGTCCGTCCTGGCCGCACCCACGGGGCAGCCCATTCGTCATCACGAGTCCCCCCCGGTAAACTTCTCAAACGCTGATGTGTGTTGGTCTCTTTGGAAGCAAACATTCTAAAAGTTATGTTTTTGTGAGAAATTAACCCTCTCTTCCTGGTGGTTCTCAAGGCTGGGCCGTGGCTTTGGCTTTTGTGGCTAGGCTGGATTTTGAGAACCTAGAGCCAGTCTTCATCAGAGAGGGGTGGGGGTCAAGTCAGGTGTTTTTTGGATTCGGTTTTTCCCAAACTTGGCCCGGCCGCTGCGTGGGCGCACCTGGCCACGCTTGGCATGGTAGCCATCGAAGATGTCGTCGGCGAAGCAGTGGTGCGCCGAAAAAAACACTACACCTTTGAACAACCCTTATTTCGGAAACCACCTCGTAATTCGGGGTTTGGGGCTCGCATGGGGCCAGTGAGCTCGCAAAAAAGTGGCCAGAACCAATGCCCCCCAACCCTGTGTTTTTTTCCGGGAGAATTGGAACTGCGGGAATCAGTGCTGCTCACAAAGAGTGATTGTTACTGGCGCTAAACCCCTTGCCGAAGCTTACTGTTCTTTGTTTGCACTTGCCTACTTTTGCTCCCACAAGAAAAACAAAAAACCAGGGGAAAACAATCACCAAGGAACTCTGAGGAAAATGATTTGCAATAGGGCATTGCTTTTTCTACATGCTTTTGTTGTTTTCTTGGTGTCCCGGAAACACTGCTTGCCCCGATGCATCCAAGCAAAGCATGTTGAAGAGCTGACACTTCAGCTGCCCAACTGAGACAATCCTAGCCTTCCAAAAAGAGGGACTCGGGCCAAGGGCAACAAAGTCAACAAGGCAGGCGAAGGGCAACGAGCCTCACAAAAAAGACGCCCGCGCAGACCCCCACAACAAAATACAGGCGCGATGGGGATCATGGGGCCTTGCTCAACAGAGTAGCCATGGCGAAAAAGGGTGGTTTGAGTTGGACGTGACGTGAGCTAGGGTGTTGGCTGCACCTTCAGCTTCAAGTAGTCGTAGTAGAACCAACTCTGGCAAATCTGACAATGACATCTGACTATGTTTGATCAAATCAAATTCCGTTTCAGATATGAACCTATCACTAATAACAGCAAACAAGCTGCTAAACTAGATTATTAAGTCCAAAATTATGACAAATATTAAATTATTATGAACAGAACAAATGATGTTTCCAATGCTAAAGCCATTCAGCAACCGCGTCTAAATTGTGCCAGTCATTAATTAGCTTCCAAACTAGGCTACGCTGCGCTCACTCAAAGCATGAATTTGCAGAAAATAACTTAGATCTGCAATCATTTGAATTATTTTGCAAGAAAAACAACTAAACATGCACAAAATATATTTCTGGGGTTGTCTTAAAAACCCTCCCGATCTAGACCCTCCCGATCTGACCCTCTACTTTGGATCAGTGAATTTGACTGAGAAACCGCCTAGCCACCGGCAACCGCTGCAAATTGAAGACCCTCATGGCAAACACCGCACTGCCCAACCCTCAACCAAAACATTGGGCACAGGAAGCTCAAGAGCCAACGGCTCAGCACAACTCCTCGGGGACATGAGGCGGGCCGGACTCGCAAATCCGCCAGTGGAAGCTTTAAGTTTTCGAAATCCAGGTGGTCAGGCTTTGTTCAGCCATCTAGGCCCCAAAGTGGGCACGTCGGCCTCGGAGTCTCGCCGGCCTCAGGTCTGGCAGTCGCTTGGGCCTCCCTTAGGATGTGGAAAAGGCATCACAAGGCCAGTTAAGATGTTGCTTCCAGCCACTTCCCTAAACAATTGAAATAACATGCCGGCATTGCCTGAAAGCAAAAAACCACATGAAAAGCCAACGGTGAAAAGCTCGGCTATGGACAAGTCTACTAAGTGAGTTCCAGGTGGCGCCTCCCTGAAGAAGAAAATATGCACCAAGTCACCACATGACACAAGACATAGACGCATGCTCACGCAAGAGCCCCTCGAATTGTGATTACCGATCTCTGAGAACTGGGGTTCCGGCGAGATGTTAAATCTACTTCCAACAATGGGCCCAGCAAAAGTACGGGCGAGCTCATTGTCCACATAAATGGAGCTCAAAGGCCACTGTGGGCCTGCTAGATTGCCAAAATGACGGCAATTCGCTGCGACTCGTATACATGGCATGTATGGCATGCAACCATTTGCAATCTTGCAACTTTCAGCCCGAGACACGCACACAAATTGCGACTGCAGCCAGCGGGGACGAATCCTTCCACCAGCCTCCAGTGCTGTGGGGGTTAGCCGCTAGCCAAATCATGGAACATGCTTCGCAAAGGCCGCAACATAGCAAAGAAGCCTAGCTGCGCGGATACCAGTTCGGCTACTCCGTATTGCGCTTAAGTGTTTGTTGCTTACAGGTTTGCAAGCGTCTAAAGGCTTGCAAGCCTCTGCCTCCCAGCAGCAACCCGTGCACCGATCGATGCTGGTTAAAGCCCATGTCACAAGGGTCTCGTTATGTGGGTTCTGGTCATGGTGCCCTGAATAGGACCCCTACAATAGTTGTCAAACATTTCTAGCAAAAGGTCCACGACCATCCTTACTCGACCCAAGTAAAGGGGCCTTGTGACTTGCGACCATGGCACATGGACATCATTTCGTAAAGCTTGTTGCGCCCGCCCATCTGAGTGCCCTGCGTTGCTCCACCAAAGCTGCCTAGCGAAGACTTCGGGAAGGCCCCAAATTTAAGAAAATCAAGCCAATCATGGCGCAAAAAACAAAGGAGGCCTGCAAACCTATCTCCTCGAGTGCTTCCTCTACGCCATGATGCCGCAGCCTCCAAGGACACAGTCTTCCTGTATCCCCCTACCATAAGGGGGAGGGGGGTGGGTCCCCAATTCCATTTATCTACGCTTACCATAAATGGAGCTCCCCAGTTAAAATTTGATTTCTACTGGACCTGGCGGGATGTTCCGGTCATCTTTTTGCCGCTGTTGTTCCGCACCCTCTGAAGCCACTCCACCTTGCACTTGAGGCAACCTTGCAGTAGCAACTGCTCTGGGCCTTAAGTAACCGGGACTCAGATTAGAACACATTGTTTGCCACCTCTTTCACCTCCCAACCACTCTGTCCATAGGTGGTGTCCTCGTCGTAAAATAGATGGCCCTGGCAAACGGAATGGGACCAATTTAAGCCGCCATCTATTTCTAACCAAACTGGCCTAAAAAGTACACCTATGACTCTTGGCTATTCGTCCCCAGGCCTTAAGCCTGGCTAGGGAAAGGGCACCCTTGGCAAAGAGAAAGCTCCTTACAGGGAATCCAGGGATACGCGTCCGTGTTCCAAGAACAGCCACACTTTACCAAACCAGCACCCAACGCTGAGAGCCGTGCTTTTGCCTAAAAAGGCCGTCCAACGGCTTCCAAAATACGTGCTTACATATCAATACATATATATATATATATATGTATAGCAAGAGATTCGTCGTGTTTCAAGGGGACCATAGGGTAACATCCCGAGTGGGTTGCATTTAACTCTTTGGTTGCTCAAGCCCAGTGTTCAAGTGGGCAACCACAAGGCCTGCCTCCCATTGCCCCTGAGCCTGTGCTGCTGCCACCATTGATTCGCAGCCATCAAGCTCTTGCTGGTTGCCTAACAGCTCCGGCTGCGGATCCAAGAGTCCCGGTGGGTCCAACCCCTTCGGTGGTAGAGCTCAGCATAAAAATGAAAAGCTGCCTGAGATATCAACTGGTAGCCTACCATTTGCACTCCTCAGCTTTTTCAGCTTGTCAGAACCAATCTCGGAAGTCAACCACGCATGCCGTCACATGCCGGGAGAAAACATGAACTTGGGCTGGCTGACTTTAAAGGACATGTCATTAATTACTCCACGCAACTTTCTCTCTCTCTCTCTCTCTCTCCTCCTGGGTGTGCGACTCCGCTTCTGGCGCTGGCGCTCTTCCACCAAGGACCTCAAGCACATGGTAGAAGCAGCTTATGTTCAAGCGGCTGGGTGTTAGCTATGTAATAAGGGACCCCCTTGGACGGTGCCATTCAGCAGGCCATGGGCTCCCTCTGTTTGTGATGGGAGGGGAACGGAAGTGCAAGTGTAGCCAACTTCCAACTTCAATTGAAGGCCACCAATCAAGCAGACCTGAAGTTCACGCAATTGCTGTCTTGTGGGACCACCTCAACCCGTCACATTTCGCGGATGAGACTCCAAATGTGTCTTAGTTGTAAAACATAAAAAAAGAAGATATCCATTGCACCATATCACTATTGCAAGTTGCCCCAGCCTTCCTTGGCTAAGCCAGGCAAGCCGGTCATACCCGTCACAGCCCACAGCCCACAGCCCACGGGTCCCACGTGCAGCTGGGGGCGCTGCGATGCAGCTTGGGCGGCCTGGCGAGCGAAACTCCCATGGGCCCGCGCCTGTTGGGAAGTGGAGTCCCTTCAACGAAAGCAAAGCAAAGTCAGGGTGGAACGGTTCGCGAATTTGGAGAGAAAGCGGGTCCCTACGCATTTCGCGTCTCTGTTTCTGCCTGCACGTGTGAAACGTGAGACGTTGGGGATGCTCGGCTGAAATGATAAGTTGTGAAGGAAAAGGCAATGGGCTGACAGCCTTGCCGCGTGGGCCATTGCAATCACGTGCTGCTGCTCAGCTGACTTGACTGAAGTCTAACCGTACACCTTCTCAAGCGCTTAGGCTTCAACTTGTCTGCCTGCTGCATTGTTGAAACTTAACATCTGTTGCCCAGTAGACATTTCTCTGCTTTTCATCGGGAACCATAAACCATAGGAAAGGGTCCCCGCCCCTAACCTTTTGAAACAATATGTGGCCCTGGTAAATGGCATAAAACCACTCTAAACCAGGGCCGTCTATTTCCAAACTAACCCAGAAAAGACACCTATCTGGGTGAATTATGATATTTCACCAGCCTGAAATAAGGGAGCTATTCCCCACATAAAACACCATTTGGGGTGAGGTCGTGTGAGGTCGTTATAATTCACCCAGACCTCTGGTCCCCTCCCTTTCCCGCCAAACTGAAGTGCTTGGCCGTGCATCCGTGAGGGCCAACCCCGTCGATCCCAGGCGCACAGGAGCCAACCGCATCGACTCGCCTGGACGTGTTTGGCAGCCATGGCCTGTGACTCCGCCACCAGCTCCTCGTTTCGAGCCTGCGACGCAAAAGACAACGGCAAAAGGGGCCCTCTGAAGGCCCAGAAAAGACCCCCAACCCAAAAAAAAGAACACACACACACACAAAGCGCACAAGAACAAGCAGGCAACAACCAGGTCTGAACAACTTTTGACCTAACACCCCAGTTTAACTTGTGACGGAAAGATAGGCTCTTGCGTTTCAGCTGTGAGCAAATGACCACGGGGCTTACGAAGGTTTGGCGCCTGGGTGAAAGACATTGGGCCCCCCTGAAATTGGTCTTCGATTGAATTTATGTAGCATGCTATAAAAGGCATTCTGAAAGAATATAAACGTATTGTGATCGACTAAAGAGGAACTTGTGTTTATAAGAGGGAGGTCTGAAAAGAACTTCCATGGAGCTGTTTCAATGGGAAACCAAAAGGAGGTTATTCACATAGTGCTTTGGACATGTTCGAGCCACAAATTTGGGCTCGTCTTGGGATTGGATTTTGACAAATATCCTAGAGCAAGCCACACGTTTTGTTTGGACCCTGAGAAGAAATGCACGTGAAGCAGCTCAAGAGATTGGGGAGGGGTTTCGACCTACCCATGTGTGATCCAAAGATGGCTGGTCTTTGGTGGCATCTTGGCCCGTTGAATCTTTGGAAACTCTTTGATCTTCCAATGAGACTTCGCAAGGGTTCAGTTTTGCTCAAGAGGGGAGTCCCCATTTGCAGGCGGGCCTTCGCTTGTGCAAGCCGAGTTGGTTTTTCTGCAAGGTCTGCCAAGCGCATTTCGAGCCATGAGCTACGTACAAGATCGTATTACTGTGCTTCTATACTGGATGTGCCCATCTTGGTGATTCCTGCTTGCAACAATCAAACCTTTGAGTGTTGCAAGGCGGGTTTGCCGTACATACACCATCACGCCACTGTTGCCGCCCAGCAACCTGGTACTGGCAGCATGTAGCTAGAGAGCCGTTCTGATTTACAAGTTGAATTCACGTGTGGGATGGGAATTGCTTCTGTTGATCTCGAATTGTTCAGCTTGTTCGCCATGAGTCGCAGTCGTTGGTTCTTCATCAAGCTGTTGGCTATCACGCACCTGGGCCATCAACCTAACACCGGAGCTGCCAAAGCACTGCAAAGTGAAGGCAAGACAAACAAATCGTGCTAAGACTAGGTCCTCCAGTAGAGAGGAGCTAGAATAAGTGTACCTTTTTTTTTCTGTAGTCTATCTTAGCAGGGTGTTTCTCCCCCAAAAAAGAAACGGTAAAAGGGCACTACTGGGGGACCTTGGTGTTGTAGGTTGCCCCTTCGTCGGCCTGCGCCCTTCGCAGCTGCTGCTGCTGGCCCTCCGCCGTCGCACGCCTTGCCGCGACCGGCTGGGACATCTGGGGTACGGAAAAGCATACATTTGTCTGCTCCCTACTCCATATGCCCTCTTTGTTTAGGGTATGATGTGGACCCTCAACTAAAAAAGGAGGTATTTACCATGGAAACCCAGGTTTTTCAAAAAAAACAACTGAAACAAGTGGGTATTTGGAGTAGGGGGTGACTCTGGTTCACTGAATTCAGGTTTGGGCTTGCCCTGCATAGTACGTCCAGGCAGAGGAGCCCCCAACCTTTGGCATTCATGTTTTACTGGGTCGCCCCTTGCCTCCTTTCAAGGGACCTTCGTCCACCAACCAGGCTAGAAGAGGGTTGCCCACCAATTATAGGTGCTAACGTAGGAGTCCCAGGGTCCAAAATGAGAACGTCCATCCCTTTTTGGCTGCATCTTGAAGAAACTGCCACTATTGCGCACCCAACTTTGAAGAGTAAAAACTCACCCCACCTGACATGGAACCTGGCAAGGCCCTCCGGCGCCCTTCTCGGTTCCAATCATGTACGGCCTTGCCCGCCCATTCTGCGGCCCGGGCAGCTCTTGCAACGCCTGACGAGAGACGGCAAGTGCGTTTTCTAGGCCGTGGCCATGTTGCGTCAACTGCACCAATTACTCTATGTCACATACTGGACAGCAACCCGGCAGTGGACCTTCATACGAGCTTTGACTCAATCTCCGGTGAGCTGCTAACAAGTTGCGCTGGGGGTCACTTCAACTAGCCATCTCAGAGTCAAAACCACCAACGGCCTTGTGTAGTGGCTGGGAAGCCGGGGAGAGACGGGGGTAGAAAAATCAAACTATCAGCTCCTTAAATGGACACCCAAAAGAGCGATTTGATATTCGAATGCCCAAACTGCTGTGCATAAGTCATGAGACTGAGCCCTTCATCCTTGCCCTGTGGCACAATACACAGGCTTGACGCTGTTGTGTTCATGGAATGCTGGGTGCAAGGATGACTATTGGGGTTGCAGGCCTTGTGCGTGGCGACAACATGTCTGCGTTTTGCTTCCAAGTTGGAGTGGTGATCGTAGCCCGCATTCAGCGTATCCATTGTTTGAGTTGGACAAAGTTCCCGATTTTCGTCTGCTGCATTTGCCTGCTCCCTCGAAAAGACAGCAAGCAGCTCATTCACAGTTCACTGAACCTGGCTTTTGGATGAATCTTTAACGATTCACTGACCCGACAGCAACAACCCCGAGTGACGCATCATTTCTTTCCGCTGGAGCGGCGATCCCAGGGCTTCTTGAGATGTGTTTGATTGCAAGGGGCAAAAGAGGCGACACGTATGTGACGTATTCCTCTTTCCTGTACTCAAGGTGACTGTGCTACATGCTAGAGGGCCTGGGGAGCAAATCCGCCTTTTGCAATCACCTGCTAGCCGGTGGGCTGAATCCACTGGCCTCCCGGCGCCGAGAAGCCGTGGAGCCCAATATCCCGAGTGCCTCGGCCAGTTGTCGCTCCTTCTGCCTGGCGTCCTGCGAGCGAATTCAAGGGGACACCTGGATGTCGTCAACGCTTTTCCGAAAACGCCATTGACAGCAATCAGGCTCCAGAAATCTCCAGAACAGCATGAGATGTGAGGTAGCCTCCGGGCAACAAAAACAATGATGGATGTGCAAAGGCCCTGTTTGAAAGGTTACCGTATGCTCTGGAAAGAGCCATTCTGCACACCTTAACCAGAAGCAGCATAAAAACCAAACCAAAGTTTGAACGCACTGCCACCAACATGAGTCTCGAAGCAAATGAGACTGCACCTGGCCACGGGCGCCAAACAAAGTCACACAAGGTGAACAGCACATGCCAGGGTGCGGCCACTTTGGCCTCTTAGCATCTTTGCTGTAGTCTGGTTCCACGCAAGTCTACAACGACAGAACTCTCCGTAGCGCCTGACTACTCTCAACAGGCACTTGCTTGACGTGCTGTTGTGACCTAGTCGATGCGGGACGCAGCAATGTTTCACCGCACCATAGCGCGAGATCCGCGCGAGTCGCAAAAAAGAGGTTTCAGCTCAGGGGCCCCTTTGGGCCGATGTGCAGCGAAGGTCGATGCCTGGCCATGCAGGGAACTTTCACCGGTACCATTTTCTTATCGGCCTTCGCGTCCTTCGCGTAGTTGGCACACAGGTTGTGGAAGGTCTCCCTGAGGCGAGTGTCATACTTCGTGAGCCCGTCAGCCCACATGATGCCCGTGGGAACCCAGTGCATTTGGCTGGGCCGCACCGTCTCCTGGATCGCCCTGATATTGATCATGGACCTGCGGTCCGCCAGGTTGGGGTTCTCGGCGATCACAGCGTCGTACAAGCTTTTGGCGTCAGTCACCTGCTTGGACGGGAGTCTGCATCTGGCTCGGTGCGCTTCCACATTGTGCAAAATCTCGCTGATGGCGAAGGCTGCCCTGTCTGCCCCCTCATCAGCGGCTGATGCTTCGGCCGCCAGAGTGCTTCGGCAGATGCGACTGCTTCTGCCTGATTTCCAATCCACCACCGCAAGAGGCGAAATGGCCTGGTCCACCGAAGGGGGAGCCAAGCCAACCACCACACCAAACTGCGAGCCGCCCTTGTAGGCGTTTGCCCAAGACCACAACGGCGGTGGCCTTGTTGATGGGAACCTCCTCAATGACCATGCCGAGGCCGGGGGTTGACTTGGCGAACTCAGCCGTCTCATAGAGGACCTTGAGCTCGTCAATAGTTGACTCTGGGCCTCGATTGCTCAGGCTCACAGCTGGACCAAGGCTCCGGACGTGACTGTCCGGCCAACCACTGCAGAGAACCAGCCACACTTCTGAATTCACCCCTCTCCGCATCGGTCAGGGCTTTGTCGCCTTGAAGACGCCCACGTGGTAGCCTGCAGGCATCAAGTCCTTGAACGAACTCCTCTGGGAAATGAGCAGCCGGTGCTTATCATTCTTCCTGACCAGCCTCAGCTCCTTGCCCTTGAAAACCACCTCCTTATCGACATCGAGGTACTGGAACGCACCCCATTCGAATAGCTTGATCACCTCGCTGAGGTCATAGTCCTCCCGGTGAACTCCGAGAAAATCATCCACGTAGATCACGATGATCGACAGGATCTGGTCGCCGTCGTACTTGAGGAAGCACATCTTGTCGAAGGCGTGCATGCGATAGCCGTTGCCGAGGAGACGCCGCTTGATTTCCTGGCACCAAAGCCTTGGTGCATTTGCCAATCCATTTACATTCCCCAGGATCTCATAGATCTCCGCACTGCATCTGCCGGTCTTGTCGATCAGGCCGTCTCGGGGAGCCCACATGAAGATTGGAGCGCCTCGCTCATCATCGGGCTGCTTGCCCTGAAGGAACGCCGTCTTGGCGTCAGCGAGCCAGCCGCGCCACTTGTGCTTGGTGGCTCCTGCCGTGATGATGCTGAAGACCATGTGCTCCGTGAGGCGGCTTGGAGTGGGCGCGTCCCTGCTGATGTGCTTCAGGTCGGGATCGGTGCATCCAATGCACACTACCCGGCATTTGGCCTTGATCTCGCCAGTGCCCCGGTTCTTGTCCCTGTAGCAAGCCCGGGACCTTATGATCCTCCTGGAGAGGTTCTTGTCCCTCAGCACCTTCGCGGCCTCTTCGCGTGACAATGGTCGCACTGAGCTCCACTGCGTCCATGCGTCGTGCTCGACCTCGGCGGCGCGCAGGAACTTGTCCACTGCGTGGGGGCCCATTGCAAAAATCTCACGCCATGGTAGTTCGCGGTCGAGCTGCTTCCGTTCCCGCCGGGTGAGTCCTCGTTGGTCTGGAGGGACCGTGTCTTGGTCGCTATCATCCGTGCTGTCGGACTCAGTTGGTTCCTTGCCCGGCGGAACATCGGCCTTCCTGTGGTCTGTGGTGAGGTAGGCCTGGTGGAAGGTCCGGCTTTGTGGGCCGTATCCAAGGTCGGGGCTACCATCAAAGTCGTAGCCGGTCCTGGCGAAGGTGCCGTCGTGCTCGTCTTTGAACTGGTAGAGGACGTCGGAGGTGCGCTTGGCTGGCAGTATGTTGTCGTTCATGTTGGCTGCCTCGGCAGCTGGTGCTGGTTGCTGTGGTAGTGCTTGTGCTGGTGGTTCCAGTTGTGGTATGGAAGGGGCAAGTGGATTGGAGGATGCTGGTGTTACTGATGGTGCTTGTGGTGCCTCTGCTGTGGCGATGGTATCATGTGCGAGCGTGCTCGGTGCTGATGCTTGTGCCGCCGCCTGTGCGGTGCTTGCTTGCTCATCATGTGCTTGTGGCAGCGTCGCCCGTGTGTCTTGGCTGCCAAGCGCTTCTGATGGTGGAGGCGCTTGTGGTGCTGCGCTAGCCGCCGGTGCTGTGTGGGTCGTGATGGAACGTGGCCTGTTGGGTGTCCGTGACTTTGTCCTCTTCGGAGTCATTGGTGGTCCGAAGCGCTGGTACTGGTGCTGGTGGTACTCCGTGCGCTGGTGCGTCTGCTGATCAACCTGGACCTGAACGTTCTGCTCGTGCACAGAGATCTCTGGACGTTCTGGTACTCCTTGAGGTGATGGTTGTGGTTGAGGTAGATCAGCGCGTGGTTGCGCGTCCACCAGTGGTAGTACAAGATCTTCTCCTCCTGCGGCTTCAGCTGGTTCGAAGTCCACCTCGAAGCCGTCCTCGATTGGCGCAGGACCACGTTCATCATTCCATAGTCCATCACGTAGTGCTACCGCAGAGTTTTTGAGGGCCTGACATCGGACTCATCCGGGCACCACTGCTCAAAGCCAGCGGCCGCGCGCAGCTGCTCGCTGCTAACCAAGGTGGTAGTAGTTGAGGTCCTCACCCAGGCATTCTTGCCCACCGCGTCGGGGTCCCAGCCGAGGAACTTGGCCGTGACCCATGCGCCTCGCTTGCGGCTCCCGATCTTCCTCCATCTCCAAAAGGCACATCGGTCTCCTGCAGATAGATCGGAGATCCCGGTCTTCTTTGTCTTCCTGGGGATGGCGCGGCGGATGGCCTGGTCTGCATTGAGGTCGTGGATGTGCTTGATAGCCTCGCTTCGAAGAAGTTCTGCTCGAAGAGGTCCATTGCAGTCTCCTGACTTGGTGATGATGCCGGTCTCGGTGTCGAAGATGCCGGTGAGTTTGGGCACTCGTCCAAAAACTGCTTGAAAAGGTGTCCCCTTTGTGTAGGTGCTGCTGTTGACCGCGTGCACGCCCGCCAGGATGGCATCATCCAAGTCAAGGGTGTTGAGGGCGGCGTACTGATCTACAAGGTGCTCAACGATGGTCCTCAAAATGGCGTTGCGGCGCTCAACGCCGCCGATCTGCCAATGGGCCTCGGCGGGGCAGTAGTCGACACTGACGCCGTGCTCGGTGAGCCAGGCATAGAAGTCACCCATGTATGCTCCATCAGGGTCGGCTCAAATCGCTACTGGTAGTCCATAAGGTCGGATCCACATCTCCTTGAAGGCCTGGAGGGTGTGGATTGGTTCCCGTCCTGGAAGCCGTTTTGCTTGATGGAAGTTGGTGGCGCGATCTGAAGCTCCCATGACACAGTGGTTGGTGCCGTCTAGGGTGCGGATGTAGAAGTTGTCAATCTGGACCTCGTCGCCAAACTGGCCCACCACTGAACTGGTAGTAGCCGCTGGTCTCGGCCGCTGGGGCTTCTTGAGTCGCTGGCAAGTGGCACATTGTAGTGCCCGCACTGCTGTGACCACAGCAGTTGGAGCTCTGTGCCTTGATATGCCAACATCCTCAGCAGCTCCTGTGACGTAGGGTGGCCGAGGTTCAAATGCAGGCGCGCCACTGATCGCCTAATCTCGACCGGTATGTCTGGGCTGAGGCCTGGAAAAGTGACGTCGGTGGACAACCCGGTAACCGGTAGTCCCGGGCCCTTCTGCTCCTCGCCGATGGCTGGTTCCTCGATCTCGTCGGGGAAGCCGTAGAAGAAAATGGCGAACTTCACGGGCTTGTTGAACCTCTGTTTCGGGAACCTCACTGCAGCCACGTCCTCGTACTCCAGCTCCTGCGTGCCGTCGGTGTACTGCAAGAAGGTTTTCGGTGAGTGAAGGCGATGTCGGTCGGGAATCTCCGCACCGTGGGGACTGGTGCTACCTGGACGCGCTCGAGTTTCCAGCGCGTCAGCTCGCTGATCAGGATGCCGATCTCGGTCTCAAGGCCGACCTGGAAGGGGCGCTGCGATGTCCTGGCGATCTGGTCCTGGAGCTTGGTGATGACCGGTTCCCATCTGCGGACATCTTGAACTGGTACTTGAACCCAGGCATTGTAGCGCTCGGAAAAACGCTGTGGCTGTTTGCGCTTGGCCATGTTCTGTACCTCCTGAAGGATAACGTGGACCATGCCGGAGGGGTAGATCTGAGAGTGCTTGGTCTCGGCGCCCTCGATGGGCTTGCAGTAGTACTTCTGCTCCGGCGTGAGTCGTTGGGAAAGCTTCTCCAGGTGGCCAGGGCTGTTGGACGCAACCTTGAAGGGCTTGATGACCGGAAAGCCTTGGGAATCCTCGCCAGTACGCCCCCGAATCGAGGACGCTCGTGCCAACGCCAGGAGTGGCCAGTAAGTCAATCACCCGCGGCTGTGCCCACAACCTCGAGCGAAGGGGGTTCTCCAGAATGAAGAACCTGTCCTCGGCATCTTGGATCTCGCAAACGTCCACGGCCAGGTCCAAGAGCGGTTGATCTTGTTCACGTAGTCGAAGTAGCTCGTCCATGCGGTGGGAGTAGTTGAGGTTCTCATTGAAGACATTGAAGTGCGTGCAGGGCATGCCGATGATGACCATCAAAGGCTTGAGGCGCTTGATGGCATTCCTCACCTGCTCCCGGTCCTCGGCGCGGTAGAGGTCCCAGCCGTACTTGTAGTCGACGGGCTCCAAGGCGTTCAGGTGGTAGTGCTTGGCATTCCGCGTGATGTCCGCCTCGCCCGCAAACAACTCGTAAATGTGGATCTGATCCTTGGAGTCCTGATGGAAGCTGATCTGCAGGACGTCCACGGAGACCCTATTCGCTGGGATGGCGTTGTAGGTCAGCTGCTCCATCTCGAGAACCTTGGCCGCCTTGTTCCAGTCGCCAGTCAGACGGCGTCTTGCTCCCAATCGTAGTTCTCCTCCGACTCGTAGCCGTCCAGATCCTGCTCCTGGTTCTGGTAGCTGTCCTGGAGGAGGTCCCAAGGAGTACTCAAAGGAGGCGATCTTCTCGTAGAGGTCGTTCGCGGCGCCGCTTTGGAAGTAGGAGCTGCCGGCCCCCCCATCTTGTTTGCTGCCTGAGCTGGTCGATCCTGCAGCGGTACCCGTGGTGGTGGGGCCTTCACTGTGTTCGAAGATGATGGCAGCGGCAAGGACGAGGATTTGCCCGAGCTTGGCACGGAGGGCCGGGTAACCCACTTCTCGCTGCTGTTGTCCCAGACCCACTTGACCTTGCAGTCGGCGCACTGGGCATATCGTCCGTACTTGTTGCCGCTTCGTTTGACGTGCAAGTGGCTGCACTCCTCGGGCAGCTGATCCATCTTGGGTGGAGTTGCCTCCAACAGCCATTCCTTGCTCCGGATGCCGATGTGCACTGCTCGAGCCTAGCTGCATGAATCACCTCAGGTGGGGGATCGCTCCACTTGGTGGTCTCTGCAAGGTGCTCCCACAGGTCCAGCTCGTTGGGGGCCTCTGGAAAACTCATGATGTTGACACACAAATGTCCCTGATGCATGTGGATCGGAACCGTAACCCCGAGCTCCCTGTTGATTGGGGAGGTCCAAGATGGCCCCGAGGCTCATGAGAAGGGTGTTGCTGGCCAAGAAGGGGATCTCCGCATCCAAAAGAGCCGCACCAAAGATACAACATGTTGAACCAATGCCGACCGGGAAGCACTTCCTGGTTGACGCCTGCACTGTCTTGCCCTTTCCGAACTGAAAAGCATCCACGCAAGGGTGGTGGTAGGTCTTGAGGGAAAGTTCTCCAAGGGAGTGATCATGGCGTTGGGACCAAGCCTTGCCTGCACAAGTCCTTTGGCACGCTGTGTCCAGAACCATGAGGGAGCCGAGCATGTCACCCATAACTTCATTGACGTGGAAGGTGACCCGGACCGCAAACATGCTCCCGAAATCTTCTTCTCCCTCAAGTTGAACTGGTGCTTGGTGACCGCTGTGGTGGAAAACGGACATCACCTTTTTCGCGGCTTCGGGCTTGTCCTTGAATCGCTTGTCCTTGCCCTTGCCGGGGCCTTTCCCCTTCTGAGCTGAAGCTGTACAGATATCATCGCCGGCCGAATGGCCGAGCTCGCCGCATGCTGAGCAGTGGGTTGTCTTCTTCAGCTCGGCGGGCGGTTTCCGGTTCCCGCTGAACTTCCCTCCCAAGGTTATCCCGCCTGTCACCGTCAGCACTTCGGCCAGCTGGCCGAGGTCCACGTCCTGCTCACCGTCGGCCTCCGTGGCCGCTTCTTCCTCCACCTCGGCCTCCTCCTCGTTCTCGGGCTCCTTGTACTCGGCGGGGAGCTCGTCGTCCTCATTGTCCTCCATCACGGTCTCCATCTGGTCGGTGACGTAGACGGACTTCTTGCCAGCGCCCTTGTGCCCCTTTGGAGAGCCCTTGTGCGCTGAATAGCCATGAGGAGGGGAGCCCTTGTGGTTCCGGTTGGCATAGTCCTTCCCAGCGCCCTTGTTGAAGTAGCCAGCCAGCGGTGGAGGCGGCTTGTGCTCCGGGTACTGCAGCAGGAGGGCGTTCTTGATCTTGTTGTAGGTGAGGTCCTGGCCGGTGCCCACCAGGATCATCCTCTGCTGCTCGGTAGTCAGCTTCGCCCTGTCGAGGAGGCGAGATCCTCGGCTCTCCTCGTCGTAGCTCTGGCGGATGTTGATGTTGACGGAGAGGAGGGACTGCTCGACCCGGGTGAAGTGGTTGGTGTAGTTCCTCATGCTCTCGCCGTTGGCGCGGCTGATGTTCTCCCAGTCGTGAAGGTACTGGCGCTTGAGATAGATGTGGTGCATCTCGAAGGGACCGCGAAGCCGCTCGATGATATAGTCCACGCCGCCGGGGGCATGGACCTCCTCGATGGAGGCGTGCTCGAGCTCGGCCTCTGCGTCGCCTTGGAGTGATAGGTACAGGGCAAGTCCGGTTTCCTTGTCTGTCATGTGGTTCTTGACCATGATCTGCCAAATCCTTGCCTTCTTCTCCCAGCGCTTGAAGGCCTGCGGATCCGATGACGTTGGCTTCCAGGGCGGTGGCGTTGGTGCTGAACCGCCTCGCCATCGAACTCCAGGTTGTGGACCCTTCGCTGAGGTCCATGAGTCGGCCTTCTCATCGTGCACGCTGTCGGGCGGATCGCCTCCTATTCCGGATGAAGCGGAGGATCTGGCAGGGACATCCCTGAGGCCTTTCTTGCCTTGTCGTGACCGTCGAGGTTGAACTCCACGCCCGCGGCCTCGACCTGGTCCGCCACCGGCACCACGATCTGAAGGCTCCACAGTGGGGTCGTTGGTGATCATCTCACTCTCGGCCTGCTCGCTACCTTCGCCGGTGCTGGACCCCGCTGACGGTGGCGGGCCACGATGGGCTCGCTTGCGGTCTCCTCCGGGAGGTCCTCGATGGCCTCGATCTTCATGAGGCTGTGGGTCCTGCCAGTCGGCGTCCCAACCATGCGGCTCTCCATGCTCGACTCCATTTCCATGTGCCCGTCGGGCATCTGGGGGTCCGGGACCAGGGAACGACGACGTGGTCCGGCCGGTACCTGATCGTCTCGACCTCCGTGAAAGCCTCCGCCTTGTGTGCCACCTGGGGTCTCCGCCAGACCTGGCGACGCGCCATCTTCTTCCTCTCCAACAGACGGGAGCGTGGGCTCAACCGCCTCTTCGGCTGCCTCGCGGTGAGCAGAGCTCGCACCGCATGGCGTTGCCGGCCATGAGGGCATAGTTCAGCGGGCCCTGGATCGTGATCGGCTCCGCCGGCTCCGCTGCCAACTCAACAGGCACTTGCTTGACGTGCTGTTGTGACCTAGTCGATGCGGGCCGCAGCAATGTTTCACCGCACCATAGCGCGAGATCCGCGCGAGTCGCAAAAAAGAGGTTTCAGCTCAGGGGCCCCTTTGGGCCGATGTGCAGCGAAGGTCGATGCCTGGCCATGCAGGGAACTTTCAACTACAACAAAGCTTCATCATGTGCGGCCCTCTCCGTACAGTACCACAGTGTCTTGCCCAGCAATTGCTGACGTTGACTCAACCAATAAAGCAGTGCTGATTGCGACTATTCAAGGTCTTCCGCTGCACAACTTGCACCTCAGTGCATTTGCTTCTATCACCTCAAATGGATGGAGGTCCACCGAATTTGACAATTTCCCAATCGACAATGGCTCCCAGAGGCCGATGTTGAAAGCTGATCACAGCTGTCCATCCAGGTCCTCCATCAAGCTTTGCAATCCTTGCTGCTCAGTTTGCAGCCGTGCTCGCTGCAGCTGAGGGGTGCCAGTACCTGATCACGAGATGGATCATGTGCCACCCAGTCTGAACAAACTCTGAAAACCGTCGGAGGCTTCTCAACATGCGGCTATCCTGCATGAGAATGACAAAGTGCTGGCAGCGCAAATGCGCAATGATCATGCACGTTGTGCAAGACAAGATGTTTCTAGACTGCCTTCACATGGCAAGCGCGCTCGTGAGCTGGATGCAGATTTCCAGCATTCCCGCACCTCGTTCTTGAGATGTCCTGATGGCTTCCCGTGCTGACTGCAGGCAGTGGATTCTAGACCTTGGCGAGGTACAATGCGCACAGCCCAAGAAGCGATTATCCTCGCACCTACTGTATGGACCCTGCCTTAACAGGAGCCATTCCACCGTTTTCACGCCCAGCTACGGCGGGGGCGGGATTTTCAACAAGGTTCAGGAGATGCTGCAAGCACCTCTCCAACTGGGGATGTCCAACATGTGGAATAAATCTTTGCCAAAGTACACTGACCCACACGCACACACACACACACAAACACACACAAACACACAAACACGCACTCAATTTGGCAGGGATACACCCAAAATTCAGGTGATGGGCTCTCCTTTTGGTTCCCTTTAAGCCAGTCATAAACAAATTGGTACCGTTCGCCTCAACAAAAACACAACGACATGGCCATGGGTCAAAATCCCGTACCCCCAGTGAACATCCCAATCCCCACTTCCATAGGTTCTGAAATGGGTGGTGAATTCACCTACCAACCAAAATGGGATCCCAACACGGTTTTGACAACCACTGCCACATGTTTCTTCGAGCGGTTTGAGGCTCCGGCTCCAGTTGCTGTCGCGCCTCGAGCGCCTCCCGGCGCAACCGGCAGTGCTCACCTGCGCGACCGAGGGTCGCGAAGAGATCGGGGCAAAAACCCGCAGGGTCCAGCCAAAACCACCTCAACTGGGTGAATTATGATATTTCACCAACCTGAAACTTGCGGTGGTTGGGGGTCTATTCCTCAAATAAACCACCATTTGGGATCAGGTCGTGTGAGGTTGTTATAAATTCACCTCAAAACCAATGGCCCAAAACGGGTCCACTTGCAAAGCTACAAAACCAAGGTCGACTACCCGAATTGTCTGAATGTTGTAAACAAGGCCTAAAATCCTGATCGGACCTCTCCCAGATCTGAGGCCCTCATCAGGAAAGCTTGGCGTGACCCGTTTCCCTCTTTTGATGTTGATTAATGCCCGGCGCTTGGACTTTTCTATCATGTAGATGATGCAAATCCCACTGGCTAAAATGGATCACCGCACGCGTGTCAGCAATCAGGTGTGAGGCTGGCTAGGCGCTACGAACAAGAGCAACGCGAGAACCTAACATCCTCACAGGCTGCCACATGCCGGAAGCGCGAACTTGTCAAGAAAGGTCATGCTGTTGGCGACCCTCGTTGTCTTGCTTGACCCTAAAGATGCACCCCAGGTGCGAAGGGACCAAGAAATAGCGCACATTGCCTTTTGGCAACATGTAAAACAATGTAAGAGAAGCAGTTCACGCCGGAAACAGTTGTCTTGAAAACATGGGCATACAAGTGCTGCGTAAAATATCATGGACAAATCAGAACGGGAAACAGCAACGTGTATATACACCTTGCGGCTGCATGGTTTCGTTGATTCGTTGGTCAGGTGTGCAGAAAACGAGAACTCAAGAACAAGCAAATGTGTGAACTACTGTGAGCGATCGCATGTCAAGTTTCAAGTGGCCGTGCTAGCAAGCACAACCACTTCAGCAAATACAACAACAAGGTATTTGCCAAAGCCAGCTTGTGACAGTTCCAAGGTCAGTCTCCAAGCACAACTTACCAAAGCCAAGTCTAAAGCAGGTGGCGTCACCAGGCACTTTAAGACAACTGGGTGCGTCTTCTATGGGATTTGGTGCCTTGCACGACTGCAAGGGAAACCAAAGCAATGCACATGTTCTCAAGGTTCCTCAAAATTTGGTGACAATCCCAAATTGGCATAATTACATGCCACTTGACTATACTCCACCACTTCTGCTTGAACCTTGTACGGGCCCAAAGCTCGAAATCGACCGCGGGCAAGACTTGCCCCAGTCCACGCGTGCCTATGGCCGCCTCCCGATCTGCCCTGCAGGGCAAATATTTGCGTTTGTGTGGGAGGGGCTTAGCAGGGTGCCTGACTGCAAGTCCTTTTACCGGAAAAAAGGCATCGAGCTTGTGGATACCAGCAGCCCTGAAACACGCGTGACTTTGCAAGGTGTCCTCTTGTTTCCGCTTCCCTCCCGGCTCATGGATCCAGGGCGGGTTTGAAAGCGACTTCTGCCACTCACCTACAGTCCATCCACCAATTCAAATGAAACCGTGAAAGCCAGCCATGCCACCAAGAAACTATCAATGTGCAGCAATGTAGTTGACAGCTATCCCCAAAAGGCCTCGGTGCATGACTGCCCGACACACTTTTTCAGAAGCTGCATGCTTCATCCCCGCCTCTGGTGAGACAGTGCCACTGTTTTCATGGCAACGGTTACAAATCTTCTCTTTGCTCGCTTGAGCGTGTGTGACAAATTTGTTGCATAACAGAATGGCAAGCACTTAGCTTCGGAAATCTGAATAGCTGCTGGCCTGGGCAAGTCTACAGGAAAACAGCTTGCATTCTAGGCCATGAGAGACATACAACGACCAACATCTTTTCTCTTCTCTTCTCTTTGAAGGCGCTCCACCACGGGGCCATACCATCTTCCACCAGCAAGATACCTCCTTGAGTCCAAGTGAGCTTACCTGTTTGAGTGTTTGCTTTTCGATGGTGGGGTCAGCCACATGAACTATCCGAGCAAAGCAAGCTGACACCTGACACGGCTACACAGCCAAAAGTTGGGGATGCTTTCGGAGCCATTCCTCTGAACAACAAAAAGACCTTTGCAACCTGCATGTCTTCAGGTAACGACCTATTGCCCCATGCATGGCCTGATAGCGGGCTTGGCTCGGGGAATGTGGAGGTCGAGGTGGGGGGGGGGGGAACTTAATACGGTCCAAAGAGGCTCCGAATGTCAACATGAAAAGTTCATGTCAAGCCTAAAACGGGTTTGTCTCAAATAGGGGGCTTCCAAAATGGCTGGCTTCCTTTTGCCTTCCCATGAAAAACAACTACAAGGCGCAACAACAAAAAAGCAGACCTACATCTTGCGATAAATAAAATTGGTCGACCCTCGAGCAGACATCTTGAGGCTTCCAGTGCTCAGCCGCTCAGCCGAAGTTCTGCAACAACTGCTGGCCGTCAATGACCTGCACCACGTAACACAAGTCACCAAGTTTACATCTTGGAAAACCGATGCGTTGGGCTCTTGACAAGTACAATCCAGCAAACTCGACCATAGCTTCGACGGTGTCCATCACTCATGAAGCCCAATCAATTCGATGGACATGCAGGCCTGTGCTGACCTACCCCACCGCATGAATTCAGCAAAGGCAAACCACGATATGTTGAGTGCTCGGACAAATTTAAACTAAGACGGCACCGCTAGCAACGATACGACATAATTGTTTTACACATGACCCTGAATGGGAACTATATACATAAACGGGAACTGAATCAAGTAATTACATAATCCTAAAGAGACGTTGACAACAAATGCAACCACCCGTCTTATCCAGCAGCCGCACTGCCTGGCCAGGTTGACAAACACTAGCTGGATAGCACCAGGCAAGAGACTGCGACTGCAACCGCCAGAGCGCTGTTTACGCATGCCCGCAAACTCCCAGCACAGCACAAACAGGCGTACTACAAGGGCCTCATACTTGATTTGCACAGGGTTGTCAATTAAGTCAATGATATATGCGTAATAATTCAGCCAGCTACATATGCCAAGTCAAATTCAAAAGAGCTGCAGGGTAAACCTGCGATCAGATCCGTGTTGCACAAAATTATATATGCCGGTCTGTCTCATTTGAACTCCTCTATACTCCTCTCATTTGCTTTTTGCTGGCGAGGTCTGAGTCGGCCAACGAACTGCGCACAAAGAGGAGCCACACTCACAGCAGCCAAGGCCCAAAAATGAAGAGCTCCAAGCATACAAGGACAAGGAAGCAACCAGGGCTTTCAATAGGTTAGCTTGCGAACATCACGTAAATGCTATACACATTATTGCATCATTATTGCTCTAGGTTCCCACCTTGATTGGAGCATCCCTGGTTATGAATCATAAGGCAGAAACAAGGTGCAGGATGCTGAACATAAGCTGAGTAGACAGCTGATTTAGCGCCCCTTAAAAGTGCTTGCCCTTGTCCGTTTGCCCTCTGCGCAACTGACGGGACGACTGCTAGTGTGCAAGAAAGGAAACTGAAAACTGAGGAAGCCGGGCTGCGCCATTCCGAGCAATAAGAAAGCAAATGGGATTGAACAAGGGCAATGGGTGGCAACATCAAGCAATAAACAAATCACATGATACATAACCCAGCCTGATGCAACACCTAGCGGAGTGAAACGAGAATTGAACAACCAATGACAGGAAGCAGCACGAAGGAATGACGTATTGACACAACACTCAATACTTGGGTTGCTCTCATCCACATTCGCCTTCATCCCCGACAACTTGTTGGGGGAACAAAGGTCAAAACCATCAATTGCATCCAAGAGAAGCGACAGCTCTCACACAGGAAATGGCTCGCAGAATCTGAAGGGGGTACTTTGAACACCTCTTCATTTCCCTCCCCGAACCCATGCCTCAGGCTTCGCTGTTAGGTTGGAGGGTGCCCACTCCAAACAACGGCCCGCCTCTCGCAGTCCCGGGGTAGGGAACTGAGGCGAGCAAAGGAACAGAAGATCCTCGATGTCCTCCAGGGCCGCACCAAAGACTCAGAACTCCCCGCATCCCACCACAAGTCAGGTAGGGGTCTCCACGTACCCCTCAAACTGTTAATCTACTTACCCTTGAATATCCATCATGCCCATGGGCCTGAGACTAGGTTGGGCCCAAGAGCATCATGTCAGACTCGGGTCACGACGTGTTGCATGCAGCGCGCTGAGCGATACATCAAGCATCTCTCGGCTCCGCTGCAAAATCTGATCACCACATCACTTGCGTCAATAGGTTCTCACCTCCAACCCCCTCCCTGCAAACATCTGCAAACCCGTGGCAATGGCCTCAGCCCCGCGGTTTTGGGGGCCGGGGGCCGGGGGGGTGGGGGGTGGCTTTGGGGTTTCGGAGCTCCTCTTCTGAGAGCTCCAGCCCCAGCACCTGAGCTGAGCCGAGTACCCCAAGAGCCTCAAACAGACCTGGGCGGACCGGGGCCATGGGAACCGAACCGAGGAGAAGGTCTCTCTTTTTTGGGGTTCGGAACCGTGGGTGGGCTTTAAAGGGAAAACCGCCAGGAAAATCCCGGCCATCGTCTTTTCCAACCTTCATCACGGAGCTCAACCTCGATGAAGCTGGCCACCACACAGCACTGCCCGCAGCCCTGGCTAAGATGCGCACGTCGCCGCAGACCATCCGGAACTGCTCCTGCATTTGCAGCTGGTGTCCAAAAGGGGGTGAGCCTAAACGCAAAGGTTCACGTCACCCGGGCAAGTCCCAAGCCGAAAGACGACATTCACAATGTGCTGCTGCGCTATGTCAATGGGGTAAGCAACATTTGGACGGAAGGGCAAAGGCAAGCAAAGAGCGTCCGAAGAGCAAAGCTCCTTGTCTCCTTTCCAGGCGCATCTTTGCATTTCTTGTTCCGCTGGCATCGTGTGCCATGTCTCCCTTGTCACCGGCCTGCTTCCTGGATTCCTAGTCTCTCTGATCAAGGGCGCCGCTGCCAACCAAACGGCCCATTCCATAAACGGCCCTTCAAATGGACCCCCTGTCAATTCACAGCGCGGTTCTGCAGCTCACCGTATTCTATGCCTTTCTTTCCGCCCTCACACCCAAATCAGCTGGCTATGCCTCGAACTGCCGGCAACATCTTCCTCCGATTTGACAAACAAATATGTCCTGGATGCAGGCTGCAAAGCACATCCCTTGAGAATTTATCACTCACCCCCTGTTGGGCTGAAAGTCACCCCGAGAGGGTCATTACATTTCGCTTCAGTAAGGCCCTGCGAGGACGTCAACCGGCCCTCTTTGCGCTACGCGTCATGGGTCAAATATCAAACACCTCAGGACCACCGCACCCATCTCCCCCTCGCTCCGGAGTGAGAAGCATGTCAGCCCGCCACACCTCAGTGAGCTAGCTGTTGGCAGGCATTGAGCTCACTTCTTCTCCGGCCCAAAAGCTTTTTGCAAGCCAAAGGCCAAAGGCTTAGAAAGGCAAGGCCACACATGCCTGTCCAGGGAATAGTTACTCACTGCTCAACGCGGCTCTTGGTTTGAACTTGACCGTGGGCAACAAGAAGCAGCGCCAAGGCTTAGCTAGTTTATCACATTGACATGTATCTTCAATTCGCTTGTGGGCTCGGCTATCCCGCCCTACTCGCCGTGCATCCTCCCCCCGCCCCCTCCGGGATCCTTGAGTGAACGGGATGCTGCAAATCATGCCCCAGGCCCAGTAACACAGGCAGAACCAGGGGTTTTACTTCTGTTGAAATTGACTCCATTTTTACTCGGGCGTGGCCGCCAAACGACAAAACGGATCTTAAGGGTGCTGCTGAACGCGGACAGCACACCAGAATGGCTGCCAGTCATGCGCAAAAAGCACTGATGAGGACAAGCACTGCAAGCCTGGCAGCATGACTACGGCAAGCAGCCTCGGAACCTTGAAGGTCTGATTCTCCTAACATGGCTGGAAAAGCCAACAAGCGCTGAACTGCGAGCCTTTCCCCAAAATCAGACCCTCTTTGCAGTTGAGCAATCTCCTCATTGCGAGAAAAGCGGGGGGAGCTGACCTTCCAAACTCGTTTGCGGCTGGGCTGCTGTGAAGGACTTCTCGAGCTCCTGCAAATGACCCCGAACCGGCGGCAGCGATACTGAGGTCAGGACTGTTGATTGGAGACTGTAGCTTTTGGTTGGTGGTAGGGTTGGTGGTTTGCAGGTCCCATGTTGATCCTTCATTCTGGTTGGGAGGTCGGGGTACAACGCATTCTCGCCCAAACATTGCTCCATGTCAGCGCGAAGGGCAGTTGGCTGAGAACAAGCAAACACCAAGCCAAAGTACCAGGCCAAGTTGTTTGAACCTGAACCGATTTTTTTTCAAAAGCCGTGCGACCACCAGAAAGGACAAGTAAAAAGAAACGTGGCATGGCTGTTGAGAGCTGGCAATGATGCTGGAGATCGTTGGGTGTGACTCAAAAGGAAAGCCGCGTGGGCTCATCGCTGCTGTACAAAAGTCAAAGTTGGCAGTGAGCATTTGCGCTGATCTTCCGAGCCACCGCTGCAGTTATTTACCAACAAAGGCTGAATCATATCGGTCAGCGGCCAGCGTGAACACCGGTTTTCAACCAGTTGCTCCAAGAGTCTGGCGCGCGCTTCTACGCACATGGCTCAAATGACCGACCCACCCACATATCTTCAACGGACTATCCTGGTAGTTGTTCTGGACAGCCATCTTCACTCGTGCCAGCCACGAGCTCATTTCGCTGGATGACCTGAGTGAGGAGGGACACCTAAGGGAACCCGAAGACTGCACACCTGTTTTGCCCCAAAAGGGAAACGTCTGGCATCCGGGTTGCGGGATACATGGACCCAATAAGAACTCGAAAGCAAGAAACGTGCCACACAGTGAAGAACACACCTATAGCTCGCACTTTGCTCATCTTCGTACTTTACTATTGGCTAACACAACAAATGCAACGGAAACGAGCACACACAGACACATACATAAACACACCGCACACTGCGATCAAACTGACAAGCACAGAAAACATACGACAACACGCTCGCAAAAAAAAAGCAATCAAGCAAGCAAGCAAGCAAGCAAGCAAGCAAGCAAGCAAGCAAGCAAGCAAGCAAGCAAGCAAGCAAGCAAGCAATCAAGCACGCACGCACGCACGCAAGCAAACACACAAGCAACCAACCAAACAAACAAACCGACCAACAAACAAAGAAGCCAACCAGCTAGCCGGCAAACAAACAAACAAACAAACAAACAAACAAGCAACCAAGCAAGCAAGAAAGCAACCACACACACACAGACACACACAAACGAACGAACGAACAAACGATCGAACGAACGAAGAACCGAACGAACGAACGAACGTACGAACAAACGAACAAACAAACAAACAAAATAAATAAAGAAACAAACAAACAAACAAACAAACAAACACACAAGCAAACGAACGAACGAACGAACGAACAAACAAACAAACAAACAAACAAACAAACAGACAAAACACACACACACAAATCACAAAACAAAAACAACAACAAACACACGTGCGCACTTTGTACTATGTCCATTTGTCTTGACCATCTTTGAATCAATCAGGCAGGTGCCGTGGGATGGGCGCTTGCAAGAACCTGAGCAAACCTGTGTTCTTGGCTGTGTGAAGTGTTGGGCCAGTAAGCAGTAGGGCCATGCCTTCTTCGCCCCGAAGCCAATATGACAAGTTGGCCAAAGGTGAAAAACGCAACTGGGCAAACAGGTCGCGAATCCATGAGCACCTCTGCCAGCAAGAAAAGACCAACGGCCCTTGTTGCAAGCGGCAGCGTGACCTCTGCCAGCGGCAAAAGCCTGAGCGTTCACAACTCACGAACTTGCCCTCACGGGTCAAAGAAATGCGAACTGGGTGCAGTTCCCTTTCTGCATGTAAAGGGGATGGCTACACCATGGTTTGAAGAATTGTGCCAGCAACTTTCAAGAAACATCAGGTTAGGGGTTGGCCGCCCTCGTCTTTGGGCCAATAGGTTGGGTTTTGTGACTGTGGTTAAAGCCAGCAAATGGGATGTTTTCCTTAAAGCTATCACTTGGGAATATGGGAATGCTGCAACTTGCTTCCTCTTCACGAGGGATCTTAGTATGCACTTGCCCAACATGTTGGGATCTTGTAGGCATGGTTATGGGGAGGCATTCCATAGTGCACAAGGGTTCTCACGTCTCCCCTTTGAATGCTACCCTGCCAAAAGACAAGCTCATTTCGCATTGGCCTTTCCAAATGGTCATGTTCCAGGCTAATACTTAAAGGGAATATGGGTGTGGACCCTTTGGCAGGCATCATTTACAGGAGAATTGTTGTCCATAAAATACCTTCCACCTTACCTGTTCCTAAACTACTGTTCAACAGGCGTTCAACACATACAGTATGTCGAACATGCTCGACCTACCTTACAACAGTGGCTAAAACGTGTATCTGCACTTAGCTTCCCGCCACACGCGGTGAGCAGGCTCAAGTTCATTCCCGTTTTCCCTTTCAAGGGGCTGTGTTCACCACGTCCAAACAGGAGCTGAAAACGACACTTCCAGCTGGTGGGTGCCAAATATGGATTGTCCGGGGGTGTGGTGTGGGCTGGCAGCTGGCCACAGAAAGCACCAACCACCAAAGAAGTTCATCGACAGTCATCGACATACACGGCCTCCTTCTAGAAAACCCTGAAGCTGGCAAACCAATCATCACGACAGCTTTGACGACGCCCGGCGCGAGCCACGAGCCAAGTGACAGCATCAAGCGGTGGGAGCCATGTCTTTGCCAGGCCTGGTCGGGAAAACACCTCCAAACGTCCTGTCCACTCGTTTGAATACAGCCGCCCACCCATCACGGCAAACCATGAATGATAATTGATAAGCGCAGTGAATTATGGCATTCTGGATTCCTGTCAGGTACCAATGTACAACGGTATAGGCGAGTAAAATCTGTAGTCAGGTAAATGCTGCCCTGGGCTGAAAACCGGCAGCTCTCAAATGTCAAGCAAAGGCTTGCCTCGGGCGGTCTTTTTCCGAATGCCATCCAAACATGATCTGCACCTTCCCCCGCGCAACTTGAAACCATTGAAGGCCCAAAAGCACTTTTTGCCCCCACCATTCTCCACGCGAGGAGGGCTATACCCAAACCTTGGCCAAAAAATATCGAGCTTGATCGCTTGATCTGCACTCTCTTCTCCCATTGTCGTTTGCTTGAGAACCCACTCAAATTGTTTGGGTTTCGAGGCCTAGGCCTTTTTCCCTTCTGAAAACCACAAATATCCTTGGCAAAAAGGGGATGGCAAAGGAGGGACCAACTCGAACACTGCTGTTCGAGCTCAAGGGCAGCAGCGCGCGGAACACCTCCCGCACCTCCACCCAAGCATCTCGGTGTTCCTGCGCCAGCTCGAAGCCTGCGCCCGATCCCAGGTACTCTTTGAAGATGTGTTTTCGGGTTTGAAAGGGAAAAGAGGCACTTGGACCTGGACCTGGACCTTTGGGGGTAAAGAAATCCACAGGCAGCGGTGAAACACACCACTGCTCCCACAAATGCTCCCCGCAAGTGCCAGTCCATGCATTTAGACAAGAATTACTTCAGCGGGCTCAAACCCTTCGAGATTTGGATACCCTCAAAGTTCCTTTGCGAATCCTTTCGCTTCGTGTGTGTTTCCTTTCGCTTCGGCGGAGGCGGCTTGCTTGCATCAACTCCTTCGCGGCGCTTTCGCGGCGGCAGAAGCGTAGGGATGCCTTGGTTGATCCTTGTTTGATTGATCGTTTCAAGAGCTGGTGGTTTCAACGAGGAACCAGCTGGAAAAAGAACACGGGATGGCAATTGCCTGCTCCGTTCGTCCACAGGGCCAGACTTGGATTGCCAGTTGCAAGTGGACGTGAAGGGGAAAAAAAACAAAAGGCACAGGAAGTGAGACAGGCGACAGCCTTGCCTGCATCACAACCAGGCAAGTGGACATAGAAAAGCCGAAAGGCAAACCTGCTGGTGCTCAATAGGAATGACCTCTACAAAAAAACCAACTGGTCGTTTCCTTTAAGTTGGAATCCCCAGGTTCGTTCCATTTCCAAGAACCCGACACTGACCACCGAGGCGCCGAGGCGCCAAACGGCGGCCGGGGCCGCTTTTTTTCCACCGGACCGCCGAAAAGCGCCGAAAAGCGCCTCCGAAGAAGGCCTTGGCGCCGCGAAGGTCCAGGTGCCCGAGTTGCTGCAAGGCTTCCGCGCAGAGCTGGGCCCTGGCGTGTGAGGCACGGCTCCCGAGATTTTTTGTCTTCGAAATGTCAGCCCAGCCAAAGGAAACGCACTTCAGAAGGCAAAAGGTGATGTTTAAAGCCGCCAAAAGAGGGACAATATGGAGACCCCTGTTTAGGGAACCAGTTTGAAGCTTGCCGTTTGCATTGCATTTACGTGGCAAACGGTCCAACAGGGAAATCTCGCCACTGAACAACTGAGTGCAGTTAGAAGGAAGGGCTTTGCACTTGACATCACTTCCGGAGTGGTTGTTGGCCATTAAAGTGGTCAGTGCCGGAACGCAGGTGACCTACCGGTGCAGGTTCTGTACGGCTTCTGTGGCACCTATCAAAGAGTTTTACGCAACAACGTCCTAAGTGGATGCGTAATTGTGGACCTATACACTTTACCTCCCGCTCAAACCACGAACGAAGGAGTTTCTGTATTCCATCATTTCAGGAGACATCTGGCTAGTTTTTACATCTCCCCAAATGAGCGCTTGTCCGTCAAGTCTGTCGCGGCTGTCCGTCTCATGCTTGCACATGGGCGGGTTTATGCCCCAGCCACGGCCCACCCCAGACCGACCGCAGCTTTAAATCTACCTGCCATACCGAACCTTGATTGTAACATGTGTTGGTTTGGAGGAACTGCGTGCACTGCAGACGCGCGTCGGCTGGCGGGGCATAAGCAAGGATCATCCCCGAAATGTTCCAATCCTAATTCTAGTTCCAAAAGCCGAAATATTCATCGAATCGCCAAGTAAAGGACCTTCGTGGTGAGCTTACTTGACCCATGTGGCTGTGGGGCAAAAATATGTACCCCAAATGGAACCCTGGTAAATGGAAAATTGGACTACAACCTGCGGTCCCCCGGTGGTTTAATTTTGACCCACACCCATGTGAGCTCTCCATATAGGTTTGTGGCACGGGTCTGCCCACGCAAGGCCCCATGCGCACGCCTCAGGCAAGCCCAGCGCAGCGGCGGGGTTTCTGGCAGCGTCTCGTCCACTGGGCCCCCCAGGCCGTCCAGAAGCACCAAGACCTATGGGAGACGTGCAGCAGCCTCCTTTCCCGGCTATGCATATGCGTACTACGTTGATCTGATTATGTACATATCTAGATATATGGCAGTGGGTCAAAAATGGGTACCCAAAATGAAACCCGATATATAAATGGAACCAAGGACGAAAACCTGCGGTCCGATTCCTGTTGATTTACTTTTGACCCATACCCATATATTGTATGGCTCTATGTCCTAAAAGTGCACGTGTGGTTTTCAACCTCAGCTGGGGCGCCTCCTCCCGCGTAAGTATAAGTAGGGTTCGTATCTGCACACACTGCTCCATACATATGCATTCATCAACATGCCTTGTAACAAATGCGGCTTTGTGTTGTTGAGCTCGTCTCATATACCCTTGGATGAGCCGAGGAGCAAACACTTCGAGCTCTACACGAACAGTTATACATATTATGTGTATATAAATGCAATACATACATATATATATATCTCACTGGCTGCACGTCCATGCGCCCCTGCAACTGTTTGTGGCACAACCAACTGCGCATGAAGGCAGCCGGGTGGACCTGCGCTCAAGCAGGTGGACCAATGAGCGCTAAGGGTATTGCCAACAGGAAGAACGACTGGAACGACTTTCTGCTGAAACGACTGGAACAAACTGTCACGGCGGCGAGGGTCCCTCGGCGTCGAGATTCATGAAGAGTCATCGGGGAAGGCTGATCGCTTCAAGCAGGTGGCAAAACATGACGAAGCTCCGCCTGGTTGGACTGGATGTGACCCACTCTTCTGCTTGGATTGGGGTTTGCAAGCTTCCCTTGCAAAGGGTGGACAACAACAGCTTCATGCAAGACAGGCCCACTGACAAGCAACAGTATGATGTTAAGATGAGCCAAATGTGAAGCTGATATGTGCCCGCATCTGACATTCGGAATGGTGGCCGCATATCTCAACATGCTATTCATCATTCTATCACACATGTGGGCAATAATCATATTTGATATTTTCATAGGCTGGCCGTCGCCCACCCCAAACAGCATCATCTAACAATATGCTGGTCAACAGCCAACTTCAGCAACCATGCTTCATGATGGAAATCAGCATGACCAAGGCTCAGGGTGACCTAATCAATGATGCAGGGTGACCTAATTAGTGACTGAATGGAGCCCTCGTTTGGGAGCAAAGGGGCATATTGGTTCGTCAAAGCCAAACCACGCAAACATCTACAAGCGGTAGGACAAGCTGTCTGCCAAACCAACGGAAGGATCATAGATAAGAAATGATCTTGCCTGACTTGATGTGGTTTTGAAGTGCCCCAAGGCCCATTGCAAGTGTTTAAGCCATGGTGGCAATGCACTTGGTTGACGTTGGAGGGGGAGCAAAAAAATACATCTTAGCAGTTAAGTGGGGATTTCCTTCTAAACCACAAGAAGCAAACATGTAAAATGCTTCCCAACAACAACCATGGCAAAAGCACTAGCCAGCCGCTTCCACTTAGGCCGCCACATCCAGCCACCGCACCTGATCTGCAGCCTCGACAAGCTGGGAAACAATAAGCAGGGCCATGAGCATAGGTGTCCTTTTTGGAAAATAGATGGCCCTGGTAGATGATTGAACCACCAGGTAAACCAGGCTAGCAAAACAACCAAAAAGGACACCTATGGCCATGAGTAGGTGATAGAATAGGGAGGGCACCAGAGCTTGTGATTTACCTCTAAGTTTCCCTGCGAGCCAACCACAAAAAGAGCTCAACAATACACACCCAAACGCATCCTTGCAAACAGAAAAACAAGTAGTTGGAACTGGGTTGTTTTAGAATGGTCATTTAAGGCTTTGTCTCAACATGTTGTTGAACACGTGCGGGCATACGGCCAACCGGCCAGAAACACATGCCCATACGGGAAATATAGGTTCTGGCCAAAACATGGTCATATGGCTTTCCAGGAATCTTTGTAGAGGGATGTGATCTATATATTCAGATTCCTCCAGATTCCTTGATTTGCACGGTCCTTCCGAATCTTCCGAATTGAGGGTTGACAACATAAGTCGTTGCAACATCTTTGAGAGACAAACCGAAGCCCACTGAAATTGCAACAGTGAAGTGTAATGCTTTTACCTCCGAAACAAGAAGAACAGCTTTGCAAACCCACCTTTCCCAGTTTGGCACCTGCTTGATACTACAAAGTATCCAGAGTATCCAACAGCCAACTGTTCAAAGCAGGGTGTAGTATCGCATGCTGCCCTGGAAACATGTTGGAGCAAAGTAGCAAGGCGCAGCCTTTAGGTGCTGCAAAGCAACACCAAAACCAACCAACATGATACCAAAGTATTTCGAGGGCACCCGTACTGTAAGACTGGTCCTACAATGCCATTCCCAAACTTTGCGAGGTTACATAACTTTAAGAAACCTGCCTTGGCATGCTTTTAACACCTTTGCCCTGCCAATGCACAAACTGAGTTTGCCAGCATCAAGAAAACCAGACCACAAAGATCGATTGTTCTGCAAGCTGTACCTGCTGCCCGCGTTCTGCTACTAACCGTAGCACGTACACGTATAAACTGCAACGCTTCGTGGGTGTTGCCATTGCATGCTATTGCAACAATTGCAACATTGGTGCCAGTTTGACCGCTCGCCGTTCCTAACTGTTTGCTTTCGGCACGCGCAGCATTTTCAATCAGCGTTCGGAGCTGCGCTATCGCACGTTGGTGCTAGAACACCTGAACATGCGCAACAACAATCCGATATTGGCTGACTTTTGCACCATTTCCGCTTGGTGTTAGCTACACTTCTACAAACAGAGGGGTAGCGGGCGGGTGAAGACCATGGCCCCTTTCCCCAAGCACCCAGAGCTTCCCACCTCGGCATTTGACGTCGACGCCAGTCTAAAAAGCAGATCTGCCGCCTGCCAAAGCAGAGAGAGAGAGAGAGGAGGCGCATCATGGAATTGGACAAGGGGCTTTTTCCAAAGGACGGAGTCTTTCAAAACCCTTCTGTGCACTTCCCTGAAACAAGGGGGGAATAGAAACATCCTGACTCGGGATTAGACAGTATGGATCAGCACAATACAAGCATGTCAACTACTGTTCAGGGTATACGTTGAAGCTAGAAAAATCAATGCTGGGTGAACGGCGGGCATATTACTGAGAATTAGCACTGCATGGCGAGTCCAAGGACCGGCAGATTTGCACTATGTCATGCTCCAATTGAAGCACTGTGACCCGCTGGAGTGCGAGCACGTCTGTGTCGCAGATACTGGGTTCAAGACCAAGAAGCATCTTGCATTCCCCGAAAAACTGTTGCTGGCAAATCCACACGGAAACCCTCCAAGAGCTGCGTGGTGGGGTCACTTGCTTTGTTTTATCAGGACTTATCTTGCAGAGGGGCATGATGAACAAAAAGCTGGATTGAGATTCTGAGAGCTGTGGCGGCTATTTGTCTTTATTTATTGCCTACCATCTTGGCCGCTACATCACTCACTATTCATCTTCTTCATCTCAGCTCCACCTCCACCATGCTATGCCAAAGGAAAAGGAGGTGCAAGAAAAAGGTGCTTCGCACTTTCTGACTTTCCCCCTGCCTCACACACACACACAAAAGAAAGAGATGTGTCCTTTCCCTCCCAGCTGTGGAAGCGCCTGTAAGCTTAGGACACAATATGTTTATAACTTGGATGAAGAAGTCAAACTTAGCCACTCCATGCCGATCAATCATCAACAGTGGATAGGCGAGTGAGAGAAGTGGCCATCGCTTGCATCTCCTTGGGTCCATTTCCTTCGTCCTCCTCTGGTCTATTCCATACACTACCATAGACGGATGAGGCGTGCAAGCTGTTGCTGTACCTATTCCTTACGCTATCACAGACGGGAGGTGAGGCGTGCAAGCTGGAGAAGCTGTTGGCTCGTCTCGTTGCTTGTCCACTTCTTGCCATCTCCCCCATTCCTCACCTACGCTCGCACATCCAAAGGCAAACAAGATGCACAAGAAAGACAGAATGAACAGATTGTATGGTAGCACTTACATGTTCATACTTCTAGATGTTGATGATTATCGTTCCCATCGTTTCACCACTCTAATCAACACAAGTAAGCTTTCTAGACTTCTCTTTCTTAATATTCATGTATTAGTATGCTAAATATCTTTATCTTTTCCATCACCTAATTGTTGGATGCCTAGGTGGCAATGGAAAAAGAGATGCCATCGCTTCCCCCTTCTTCTTTCCGCTTGTTCATCTCTGTCACCGGCAGGAATAGACAGGAGAAGGGTGAGAGATGGTGAGGGAAATGGTATTTTGTCTCTGGTCCTCTTCTCTGCAAACGGTGGGTGAAGATAATGATACATAGCTTGGTAGAGAGGAAGCAACATGAAGGGAACAATATGAAACCACTAATAAAATAAGAAGACGATAACAATACGCAAATAAATCAACAATACATAAAGCAAGCCTGAACTAAGACATGCATGCTAAGACTCCTCCCAAAGTGGTTGTTAGCAAGGAGATGGTAAAGAAAGGAAAAGGTGAACAGGATGTGGCATGGACATGGAAGTAAAGGCGTATGCTCTTCTTGGTGAGTCTTAGCTCTCGGTCGCAAAGTTATATGAGAGAGCGATAGAGAGGGAAGGGAGTTTTGTTGGCTTGGTTGAAGCAAAAACATAAAATGTTAGCAGTTAAGTAGGGATTTCAACCACTAAACACAAGCAAAAATGGGAAAAATGTGTCCCAACAACAACCATGTGACCCAGTTCGATCGAAGCTGGGCCCCAATAGGTTGCACCTCCGCAGGCTCCAAAGGGCAACAGCTCCACTGCGACAGCGCGTGTCTCAGCTCAGGCCGACTCAGCAGCCCATCCTGGAGAGGTGGGGGCGATCTCGAAGCCAGTGTGATGCTAGGGATACGTGGCTCGCCCCACATGTGGAGGCTTCGGAGCAAGTGCGGGCCCTTTGTTGGTGGTTAAAGCGAAGCCAGAGGAAACAACCATTTTTCGTTGGCATTTTGTACTAACTTTGAGAAACCTTCCCCTGCAAAACCAGTCGCGCCGGAGCGAGCCCCCTCGCGCTTCCAACGCTCCGCTCGTTTTCCCCTCGCGCTGCCTGGTCCGTGTCCGCTGCTCGAAGGCAGCTGAAGAAAGGCCGCCCCGCCGGCTCCGGCTCCCAAGTCAGGGCACGGCGCAGCAAACAAAGGCCTGACGAGACAGAAAGCGGCCCAAAGGATCCCGAAAGGGCGGAGGCAGGTGGTGGGGGGTTCGAGGTGTTTTGATAAAAGCTTCTTCAGTGAAACCATGGTTCCTTCTGTGGGGGTACTTTCTGGCCCGAGGTCCTCAAGCCACTCACGCCAAACTGGACAGGACTCGTGCGTGTGTACCCCGCGCAAACTTCTTAAGTATAACACTCCATTGATGAGCCAAGGGATTACCCTCAAACGAGCCTTGCTTTGTGAAGAGATGCTGAGATGTGGCCTCTTGGCGTTGACATGGGAACATGTGTTACAGCATTTGGTCTGGAAAAGGCTGTGGTTGATCGCGCCCGTGCACAGCCACTTGTAAGAACTGGTGCTTTAACTCCATTGGCAACGAGACGGCCACACATTCTGAGTTGAACCCCTGAGCACGTAGACAGCAACAAGGTTGCCTGAGTGAGCAGATGTGAAAGGACAAGGCCACCATGCAGTCTTGTGTTTGTACGAGAACCGAGTCAGTCAGACAGTGACACATGTGCCCTTACATTTGTCAGCCAGTAAGGGCACATGTGTCACTGTCTGACTGGCTCGGTTCTCGTACAATCACAAGACTGCATGGTGGCCTTGTCCTTTCACATCTGCTCACTCAGGCAACCTTGTTGCTGTCTACGTGCTTAGGGGTTCAACTCAACATGTTGCCAAGAAGAACTGTAGCAGCGCAACTTGTCTGTGGGGAGGGAAAGTGGCCGTCACGTTGACAATGGAGTTAAAGCACCTGTTCTTACATGACTCCGTGGCTGTGCACAGGCGCGGTTTCTCGGCCACACGGCGGTTAGAGGCTTACTTGCTTCGCTCACAGCTTCTCAGGTTGTCAATCTCTGCACTTCATGTAGAGGTACATATCGTCGCCTTCGAGCCCTCTTTCAGGGGGAGAGTTGCTTGGGCTGATGCGCCATGGCAGATTCAAGAGCCCCAGCCCAAGTCGCCTCAATCCAGTTATCCAATGGCCCTTCCACATGGAACAGCCAGCCGCTGAAGCATCCCGTGCAAATCATGGCCGGAATCGGACAAGTGAGTGCGACACTTCATGTATTTGGTCAGGCAGCTCACGGCTCAAGGCTGAAAGCTTAAGGCCTCTTGCCCACAAGAAAGCATCGACCGTGGAGAACTTCAAAGCCACGTCTAAGGCTTCCTGGTGCACCCCGGGCTCGCCTTCATCCTTCAGCGGGGCCTTTGCAGAGAGAGCCGCCCCTGGCGTGGACGAAACTGTACCGGGATGCCCGGAACTCCGAACACCCACCAACCGGACCTGCATCCCACTGTGCACAGGAAAATTCTGGACGTTGCTTCCTGAAGCTCATGAACAACAGGGATCCGGATGCATTATACCTGAACATTGCAACTTGTAATTAAATGGTGGTTTCCCCTTTGTTTTGGCGGAAAAAGCCACATGTTTCAACTGGTTGCAAAATGGCTGTGGCTACAAAAACCGGAATTCCAAAATGGCTTGCCCTAAGTGGCAACATGGACCAAGACCTGCGTATCTTTTTTTCGGAGCCCTGGCAAACCGGGGAGAGGTTTGAAGTCCTTGAGGCGGCAGGCTTGCGAGCGACCCGTGCAACGCGAATGGACGTGGCCAAATCAAAGAGAAAGCAGGGGATCTACTAGGAGCTGGACGCCATTGGAAGCAGAAAAGAGGCACAAAGAAGGAGGGAAAAAGAGAGAGAGAGAGAGAAAGAAAGAAAGAAAGAAAGAAAGAAAGAAGGACAATCGGTCTGCCCTGGTTGGCGCGCCTGGGCCTGCCCGCTGCATGAAGAAAGCAAACAGCCTTAACCTCTGAATAAGCAACCCCCATCCAGTCGCATCAAAAGCAAAGTAAGCACCCCCTGCCACAAATTCGGTGCGCGCCTTTTGCGCTGAGCACCCCACCCCCATCCCCGCCATCCGGCCGCCTGTCACGGTGAAGCGACCCGGTGCAGCAGCAGGGGCCTTCTCCTGTAAGGCGACCAGCTCCTTGGCGAATTTTGGCGCATCTCACCCCGTCAGCGGATCAGGCTGCAAGGCGACTTGGGGCATGTGGGACTCTGAAAATCAGAAAAAAGTTGGCCAGGCTTGCAAACCACTTCACAATTCCAAGGTGCCTACATGTGCCATCCTGGGATCTTGGTTCGATTCCTGGAGGTTGGAGGTGCTTATGGCTGGGATGTGTCCAAGGAAGCGGGCAAGCGAAAGCCCCGGGCATCTTACCTCATGGTTCCACAAGTTTCCCGAGGTTCTTTAGGCAGCCTGGGGAAAAGCCCGTGGCAATTTTGGGTGGTGCCAACGGGCAATGCAAAATTGTACATTGTTGCAAGCGCTTACGAGGCAGCACCGTCGAGCCCAGGCTAACCTTCCAGGTGCGAATCGTGTTTCCAACACAAAGGCGTACAGCTATATGGCCATGGGTCAAAATTCCGTACATCCCAATCCCCACTAAAATAGACTAAAATGGGTGGTTCGCCTACCCCAAAATGGTACCATTGCTTTTGAACCATGGCCATATCCCATCAACAGTGGTACGAACTAGCACGTGCCATGTGCTGCTTGCTTCCGAAGCTTCAAGCGCCCAAGCACTGGCCTTTACGTCAAACACCAAGCACGGTTCCCCAAAATTCGGCACAGAGGTTGCACTGCTATCATGGCTTTGGTGAAGTTGATGCTCGCTGAGAGAAACCCCCAAGTGCTGGAACTGTGCATGGCTTCTAAACTTGCAAATTTACGGGGAATCGCGATCAAGGTCCGGCTGGAGTGCCCGTCATCTCAGCGGCTCGGGCCGCAACTCCATTTGTAGCTAAAGGTTAGAGACTCTTCCTGCCTAGCAAGAAACCTTCATCACAGTCGCACTTTGACGTCCACACTTAAGCAGAATTGCTTTCGCAACACTCAGTGGCCAGCAGATTCATTGATCAAACACTACTCCGCAATCCCCGCAACGAGTGCCATGCAAGTTGAATCATGGCCAGCCTCAACAAGACTTCAAGTGCACGCAACAAGTTCTGCGGGCAGTTGCGCCGAAATGAAGCAGTCTCTCCACCCGCCTATTCACAAATAACATGGCCATGAACAAATGCTTGTCGTTGTTCGGGCCACTCCAAAGCGACGGCTGGTAACGCTCGTGGGCATGTTGCTTGACGCGATTTGGACACCTAGCCGCTCTCACGCAATAATGCTCATAGGACCCGGTCTTAAATAGAGGGTCAAGAAACAATTGGCGCACACCCATACCCTTTGTGCTAAACCAATGATTAGTTTCCCATTAGCACCCGGTCCTCCTGATCACGCTTTGTTTGAAGCTCCATTTCCTCCACGTCTTGCTGCAACTTCTCAGCTTCTTTTCCTCGTTTCAGGGACAAAATCTGTACACGTCCAATGAAGCCTTACATGTCCCCAAAGAGATTGGAAGGGCTTGGCAGCCACTGGCCGGGTCTTCATGTCTCCTTCCCAGTGAAAGGCACGGCTGAACAGTTTGAAATGACCCGGGTCGTATTCCGTAGAGGCTCAACCGCTGCCAGCATTTGAATATGAAAGGTCTGCCTGTGGCCAGACTTAAAATGAGCCAAAGCTTGGAAATGCCACAAAACAGCTTTGGAACTTCTGGAACTTCTGGGTAGCAAGCGCCGACGTGTATACAGCATATTACCCTGAATTAAGAGCTGCTCCTTCAAAAGAGCTTCCTTATGGGGTAAGATTATGTCACCACCGTCTGGTCGGGAACTGGAATGTTCAAAAATGGGGAGTATCCCATCCAACCGTACTTCTAGTCCGTGATGAGAGGATAAACATCACTGCTTGGCATCAGGTTTTCAGCACATCCTGACCAACCCAGCAATTACTCAGGGTTGCTGCCTCGGGTGCTGTAGCTCCACCAGCAAAATGTTTAACTTTTTGCAGGTTGCCAGGAAATATGAGGGGTATCCAAAAAGTTAAAGTCTAAAGATCCAACCCAATAGCAGTAGAGCTGCTGCAGGGCGTCCAAGGGTTTCCCACAAAGCCAGCTAAACCTCCGAGCCACGCTCTTGCAGGAGCTGCTTGAAGCTGATTGCCACCTCCCTCGTGTCATCTTGCTCCCTGAGCGAAAAGAATGAAGCGACCAGAGCGATGCGTGGCGTCTCCAAAAGGAATCCACGGAGCTGTCCTGTTGGTTGAAAAAGAGCAAGAATAATCAAGAACACATGCACCTGTAGGCTTGGCGGCATCACAAGCTCGTGATTTCCCACCCCAAGTTGGTACCTTCAGAAATCACGCACGCCTCCAAATTGGGAACCTGGTGTATGGTTCAGGGAGCCTCCCTGGCACGTGCCTGATGGATGTTTTCTCGCACTGAAAAGAAGCCAAGCTAGGCAACTGCCGGCTGGTTGCGTGAAAAAAGCCCTGCCCCCTGGTTTCAATGTGATTCACTCAGGCCCTCCCGCCCTCCCGCAGCCCCAACCCGGGCCAAGTTCTCCAGCAGCAATCTGCAGCCGATAGTCGAAGCATGCAATAAGACTGTGTATATGGCACACATATTGTTCAGTCGCTTCCGGTTAAGGGCATGCCCCAGATCTTCAAGGCTGCATGTCGCACAGCGTCTCCAAAACCTGAGACGAACCGGAGGTGCGAGACATGGAATCTACGTTGGCCCGTCAAAGGTCTCGTTGAACAATGATGGATTCGCCGGTTTCAGTTTGGCTCTGATCCATTACCTGCCTGTTCTTCTTCTTAAAAAAAAAAAAAAAGAAAAAGGAGAAACAAAAAACACGAGCCCTGCACAAAGGCCAAAGCTGCACGCGAAGGGCATGGCCTGGTCAACTCTTCCTCCCTCTCCTTGCACAGCTCCTCTGCTGTGGCGTGCTCCGCCTGGCTCGCGCCTATGTTACGCCAGGCCCCTCCAGGACCAGGGGGGCGCGACCGAAGACCCATGACGGTTCCAGCTGTCCAATTTGGCCTTGGAAGTGGCTGTGGGTCCAAATTATGTACCTAAAATGGCCTGGTCTGCCAAATGGAACCAAGCACTAAACCTGCGGTCCCCCGGTTGTGCAAAATGTTGACCCATACCCAAGTGTGCAAACTGCTATTCCAGTGCTTAGAGGCACAACCCATCCAACCGTAAATCAAGGTGCTGACTCTAAACGATAGATCAGAGCGACCGCGAAATTTGAGGCTGTACAAGGGGACAGCAGAACTACAGTGTTAGAGTGTCCTGCGCAACCCTTCAAGAACCTGCATCCGGACAATAAGTCTCGCACGACTTACGCCAAGCACACGCTTTGGCAAATCAAGCAAAGGCTATGCTGCGCAACGCAGCAGTTTTGTGGCAGTGAAACCGTACCTGCACGGCTCGCGGCAAACTGTACACTCTACAGAATTCCGTCCGCTGGACCCACTTAGGTGAGATGCCGTCGGATGCTCGCCGAAAACTTGCGCTGGAAAAAGGCACATCCATTCTCTTCTGGGGCCCTCTTTGTCATCTTGGCAAGGCATCGGGCCTGCTCGTCGCCTGCAAGTCGTAGGGCTCCGCAGCCCATACGGGCACTGCGCGAGCGCCGAAAAATGCGCCAGCCAGAGTTCCCAAGCTCACCAGAATGAAAACCAAGGGCGCACCAGCCCTCAAGGCGACTTCCGGGCTGAAGATCGAGGCAAGCAGCCCATTCAACACACTGTCAGGAGTCTTGGCTGAATTGATGGACCATGCAAAGACAACTGTACCCACTGCGGGACCAAGCGCTTTGAAGGTTGACGCCAGGCTCATTGCAAGACCGTTGATTCTGCAACGGCCATAGGTCGGGACGCAGTTGTTGATCAACACAAACACCCCAGTGAACGTCAGATAATCCGAGAAACCACGACAAATCATCACAGCCGTAAGGCCTCCCTTCTGCCAGGACATAGACAGCCCTTGGGCTTGCATCGCAAACGGCACCATGGGCATCAGTAAAGCGAATACACCTGACAAGTACATGCCGGCTTGAAATGAGCGAACCAAACCCATTCTCTCCACGAGAGCTGGGCCCAACGTCAGCTGAAATAGGAGACCTGATCCGCCAACGGCTGTGAACACGGCACCGATATCTGAAGTGGAGCCACCTAAGCCACCAGCATGATCGGGCGTCATGACTAACAGTGAGGCAAGCTCTTGCAAGGTTGATTGCATCATGGATACAAAGCAGTACAAGAACAGTAGTAGCGCACAGTTTGGCAGTCGAACAAGGTTCCACCCACACCCATCAGGTTCTTCATTAGCTGCCAGTACATCTTCACGATCTGGCACTGTGTCAGTCGGGCTTGGTGACGCCGGTTCTGAATCTGCAGCAGCCTTTGCATCGCATGTGTCCTCGACCTCAGGCTCCTCCAGTCGGTCGTAGCGCTTTCTATCTCGCGAGGGCATGGCTTTCCCGAGCACCGCCACCGGCGGCTTCGCTCTTGGGCTCTGAGGCAAAGCCTTGCGCGCAGCAGGGCGCAGGATGGAGAGCAGCGGCAATATGCCGGAGAGCTGAAGCAAACCGCAGAAAAGCGTTGGCAGAAGGAAAGGTCTCGTGCACATCAGGCCCCTTTCCTCTTGCCCAAGTGGATGTTCATGGCCACAAGGGTAAGCCAAGTACCCGCTGAGCGCCGGTCCGACTATGAGGCCGAACTGCCACTGAGCCGTGAGCATGCTCATGGCCCGGTGTTGCTGGTGGTGAGGCACCAGGTTGGGCATAAGGCCTTTCAAAAGCGCCACGATGGGATTTGCAAGGCCGGTGGCGATGCGCAAAGCCACTGCCGCCCAGTAGGTTTCGACCAAGCCCACGAGGATGGTGCCTTACTTGGCCATATTATTTGTTTGGCAGAGTTCAATCGGAACCTCCCTCAAACCTCGAGAAAAGGACGCGCCATTGCAGCGGAGGGTGCCGAGGGATGAGGCCAACGTGCAAAAGAGCAGCACCCGCACCACCCCGTGGCGATCTGCCACCAGGCCGCACGGCGCAGCGCTCAGGGTGCGGCCGATCATGAAGCAGGAGGCCAGGAAGCCTGGCTGCATGTGTTCAGATCGGTTGTGTTTAACCACCAGCTTCCGGACCCCTGGGAAACCAAATGGGGCTGGCACAAACAACAGTGGCTGAAACGAGCCTTTCAAAGGCTTCTCCCACATCTGGGGCGCGCGGAAATCATGTTCTCTGCTTCTGTTTCAGATTTCGTCCCTACATCTGAAAAACTCATGTTGGAGCAGACCGCCTGCCATGTATCCCGCGTCTTCTTTCCGCTCCGCGACGCCGAACTCGAGGACCATGAAGCCCACCAGAGGAAACAGCACCGGCACCGTGAGCACCGAACTGAAGGCCACATAGGCGGCAGCCAGAGAGGCCACGTTGGGGAAAGGCCCACAGCTATCACCGTCATTGCCACATGGCCGCGTCATCGAAAGACAAAATTCTGGGGTTGTGGAGGTCACCTTAACCCCCTAGTCAGTAAAAAGCGGAACGTGAGCAATGAGTTGGCCCCTTGTGTTAGCTACAAAACCTGAAAGCCTTTGAGCCAGCGAAAGGAAAAAGCGCCAGGAAGTCATGGCCTCTTGGGTAGTGCCACACACATTGTTTTAACCATACGTAGCTATATATATATATATGATAGTTTTCTTGATGCCCCTTTCCTAATTCCCGCCCAGTTCTTCTTGGGAACGCATTGACAAAGCGCAGGGCTGCTTCTTTTATCTGGACCCTTTTGAAAGACTATGTTCCTGTTGGACAGGGTTGTACTTCCACATCTATCCATCTGCCTCCTCAAAATTCTGGAAAGAAAACGGAACGCTTTCAGGCTGTTCCTTCTGGCGGGAGGACCAGCGGGATCACAAAATAACACCACGGGGCTGCTCGTGCGTTCCACTTGGAGTCAGGCTTTGGCGTTGGGCCCCCCAAGCAAGGTTCGCAGGAAGCACCCCCAAGATTGGCCCTGGGTGTGTTGGTGGAGAGTGTTGGTACTCCAATGTCCTTCCAAATTTGCCAAGCGCTGCCCAACCAAGACATCAAATACTTGAGAGTTGGGCGGAATGAAAGCTGGCAACATTTGAAAGAAGTGCGAACGCTGCCCTTTCGCCAGCCAGCTTTGAGCGAACCAGCTACGTCGAAATGACAAATTTAAGCAAACGGTAAAGCATGCGTCCGGCAAGATATCACGGCAGGTGGTGGCAAGCCAGTCCAAACGGGCAAACCAGGAACGTCGAAATGGAGTCTAAACATTTTGTTAATGGCAAAGCATGTGCCCGGGCAATGTGTAACGGTTCAAGGTGCGAGACCAATTTGTCCATGTAGAGTTTGAAAGCTTCAAATTTTAGGTGTTTGAACAACCCTTGCCCACCCCCTTTTTCCAACTCCAGCCCTAGGTTCAATTGTCACACTGCACCTTTGGCGCCTTTCCGTACACGCCTCCACCAAACCGGAGCAACAACTGGAGGATCAAACCTAGCGCCCTCCGAACGCAGGTCTAGTCTTTTTGCCCAGCCTTTTTGGCGTTCTAGGGACCAACGCGCATTAACATGGCCCGGCACCAGGCCAAGACCATAACAGCCATCTGGGCGAAGCCCAATCCCGTTCAGCCACGTCAGCCCCTCAAGTTGGCTTCTACCTCGGAGCAAAATGGAGTTCTGACCGTGAACATGGCTCATGGGGATGACTGGGGGTCTCAAGACACATCCAAGAACAGTTGCGACAACCACCATTGAAACACAAATCCAGACAGATTGGCCCTCACACGCTGGCTGAGCCCAGAACGCCTACACCGTCCCACTTCTGTACACCCTTGGGCGTCCTTAACATGCGGACTGCGACTAAAGGAGAAAAATGCAAGAACACACGCATGCTTAGGAGGGAAGTGGCCGTAGCTGATACCTCAGGGCTGCGACCGAACTGTAAGGTGGCTAGCTTTCGCTCAAACGGCTGAAATCCCCTTGGGCAGGGTTTGGTGGCAGGCTCAGCAGCCACGAAGCGCAGGGGCGCCTGGAATAGCCCTGGTCCAATGGAGCTTCATCTGCCCAAGTGGAACAAACAGACTTCCTCAGAGACGGGTTCTCACACTTCTCAAAACGGGTGGAGAAAAAGGGGAAGCCCCTTCCAGTCTTTGCGGAACGAGCGGGCTGGCCGTTTTTTTTTCTTCTTCTTCCGCCATCAGATCTCTCTGCCCCTGGTTCGTTGCATCGGCGGCCGCTCGGATACCTTGAGCGATGCCCAATCGCCTCTTCCAGCGGAGGTCTCCCACCACAATCCTCGGCCAGCTGTGTGCAGAAGGTGTTGGAAACATATCTTGGTTGACGTTGGAAGGGGAGCAAAAAATTAAATTTTAGCAGTTAAGTGGGGATTTCCCACTAAACCATAAGAAGCAAAAATGTAAAATGTTTCCCAACGACAACCATGATATCCTCCCGAACGAGGGGGTTAAACAAGGTGTGGGCATGTTGCGCGCAGGACTCCATTCATACGGGCAAAGCAAAGGCCTTTTTTGCTCAGGAATGCCGACTAGATTAATCCGCTTGAAGGACGTGCAGGTTCAGACATGTACGCGCAGCACACCCACACCCACACACAGCAGGTACATCACATGATCGCCATACAACCACCATCCAAAACACTCCTCCATTCAATTTATTCGAGTTGAGCGCTGCAGGGTTCATTAGTTTCTGGGTGCCTGCGATGCTATGTGAGCATATTAAGCTCGGTCCAGAACAACTTCAGCTGTGCATTCGATTGTTTTCAGCAAGGAGCGCCTGTCAAGGTTTCCCAGGAAATGGATGCAATTTAAGCGCTGCCTAGAATGTGTTCTGCTTCTTCGTGTCGCCCTACGCAGCCTTACAGGTGTTGGCTTGCGCGGCACATGTGCTTCGAGTACACCTTACACAAGCCTTGCAATACCACGCGCCACTTACGCGACGCTTCAAGCGTAGTGCAGCTCTGGCTCGGAAATCGCACCTTTCAGTACGAGTGTGCTACACCAAGTATGTGAAGAGGCAAAGGCTACCACTCCGAAACGTAGCCACATTTATCACAAGCAGCCTTGCACGAGCATTGCCTGTCCAATGCAGGCACTATGCAAACTACATGGCTGGCTGCCGAATCTAAGAGCATCTTCACAACGGCCTGCTGCAAAGGACACCCTTGTTCTCCAACCTGTTCCACGAAACAGTCTAGCCGTCTAGCCTAATCAAAGCACTGCAGAATGCAGAGACATGAATAACTTTCGTTACCTAAACATGCACACCGAGATTTTGGACTCTGTGCATGTAACCCACGGCGCCGTCCCAAGAGGACTGCATTGTCAGGGGTGCTTGGTATCCCTCCAGCCCCGAGGCCTGCAAGGAAGGCACTGGATGGGGGGGAAACTGTTGCAGCCCTCCCTTTCCCACCATAAGTGCGCATATTCGCCAGAACAAACATTCCTACCTGACCATTTAAAGCATGAACATCACCAGTGAAACGTCCAACAGATCCGCCGCCAATAACCAACCAATCAACCAATCAACCAACCAACCAAATCAATCAATCAATCAACCCACCCACTCACCCACCCACCCACCAACGACACCTCCAGTCCGGGTGTCTCTTGGCCACCTCCGGCACTTCGCCTCCGTCGTCGCCCGGCCGGTGGAGCACCAAGAGCCGGGCGTCCAGGAAGCCCAACTTCAGCTCCCGCCGCGCGTGGCACCGCCAGGCGTGTGGCTCCGCGCCCGGGCAGCGGCCCTGAGCAGCTAAATGCAACAACATGCGCGCACACCAAACAAACAAACAAGCAAACAAACAAACAAACACTCGATCACTCAATCACTCAATCACTCAATCAATCAATCAAATCAAATCAAATCAAATCCAATCCAATCCAATCCAATCCAATCCAATCAATCAATCAATCAATCAATCAATCAACAAAAAAAAGCAAAACAACACGCAAGCAAGCAAGCAAGCAAGCAAGCAAGCAAGCAAGCAAGCAAGCAAGCAAGCAAGCAAGCAAGCAAGCAAGCAAGCAAGCAAGCAAGCAAGCAAGCAAGCAAGCAAACAAACAAACAAACAAACAAAACAAACACATAGATAAACATGGACATGCACAGCCGAAGGCAAAGGGACAGCGTCCAATTCAGACCAAACACAAAGAAACACGGAGACACATACACCATCTGAATTTCACGCGCGCACACGCACACACACACACACACACACACACATGTGAACGCGAATGCGTTCAGCAAACGCGCACTCAAGCACGCAACGATGCATACAAACACTCACACACACACATGATTAAGACATACGGGCACAAATGCACAGAACTAGCATGACCAACAAACACACGCTCCCTCACACGCACACCAACACACACACACAAACACACAAACAAAAAAGCACCCACACACACACACAAACAAACAAACAAACAAACACACACACACACACACACTCACACACACACACACATGCACACACTCAATCACTCGCACACGCACGCACGCAACACGCACGCACGCACGCACGCACGCACGCACGCACGCACGCGGGAATACATCATAAAGCGAACACACACACACACACACACCTACACAAGTAACAACGCACAAACACTGCCAAACACCACTTTTTAATCACACACCCACACTCACACACACAAGTACACAAACAAACATGCCAGCACATACACACACTTGGGAAATGATGCGCACACTCAAACGACCAAAGTGCTAAACCACAAACAAAAGCAAACAACAAGCCAAACCACACCAAACCAACTCAAACCATCAAACCAACAAAGCAACCAACCAACCAACCAACCAACTAACCAACCAAGCAAGCACGCAAGCAAACACGCACACACACACACACAGTCACAGCACGAAGCATTCACACACACAAGCGCAAACACACGCGCGACCACACCCACACAGCCGAGCCCACACACACACACACGAACTTACGAGAACACGCAGGCACAACTGGACACATACAAACTCAGAAGAACGCAACAAAAACAACGCAAAAAAAATATCAAAAGCTAACAAGGAAACAAGCAAACAAACACCTCCGTGATTGCGGACTTACGAACCACCGCCCGCGCACAGACTTATTCAGATTTTCAAAAGCCCTGAGGTTTGAAGCGCAACTGCCTCGTGTCACACACAACCAGATTCACGAGCTTAAACTTAGAACCAGCGCCAACAGGTTGGAGCGCGGATAAGAAATCAGCCAAACACAAAAAAAACACGCGGAAACGCCAAGACAACATACTTTCCAACAGTTCTACGCACCAGTTTGTTCCCAATCCACCATTCTCCGGCGGCACCGCACCTCTTGTACTTGAAAGCCGGCAGCCGCTAGGACGTAGGGCTCTTGCTCCAAGGAGGAGATCAGCACCAAACGTCCCTTCCGGGCATCCACCACGCGGTGAAACTCCCGAAAGATCGCCTGGCGGATTGCGGAGTGCGCCCGTGGGCCTGGAACTCGGAAAGGGTTTGGAAGCCGGATTGAGGCTCCCTCTCAGGTGGAGGGACGCCTTTTGGGTAATGTGCCGATTTGAAGGGAGCTAGTGGTGGGTTCTGCGCTACCGACGGAAGGCGGAAGCACTTCATATGAAAACTGCAGCCAAGGGCCCTTTTGCGGGGCTGCTGCTTCTGCTGCCAGCCTGACTTTTGTCGGACGGCGGGTTGCCTGGCAGCCCTTGCTGTTTTGTGCGTGCTTCACGTTCATGGGCAGCAACTTCACCCTCACTATCAACTGCATACGGGAACTGCCAAATTCAACAGAAATGTGACCGTGTGACCCATGAACGGATCCAACTGGGCACCTTGTACAACGACTCCCTGCAGCCCTCGATGGTGCCGTACTGCCGGCCAAAGGGGATGTCACAAATGAGCACCTGGCCAGCCGGAAAGCCGTGATCCGTCCTTCTTCTGTCTGTTGGTCCGTCGGTCTCTCTTCATCTTTCTGCCTGGCTGCCTGGCAAGGCCGCCTTTCAACCTACATGTTGTCATGCAATCTAAGCTCATCTTGTTTCAGCTAACCTCACCTACTCGTCTACCTGCCCATCCGTCAATCGATCTATGTGTCTACCTGCCAATGTTATCTATCTAGCTTGCCATCTGTTTGCTCGTTCTTTCTATCTGTTCTCTATCTGTCCGTCTTTCGATCCATCTGTCCAGCGATCCATCCATCTATTCGTCCATGCATTCATCTATTCGCCAGCGAGTTCTTCCCCACCTGTCTTCACAGCTTGCCCTCTACTGTCTATCCATCCATTTGCCTGTGCACCATTTTCCGTGCATCTCTCTATCCAATCTGTCTACATCCATCAATCCAGATATGTTTTTCTCAGCCGGTTTGCTCATCTGTCTGTTTTGCTTCACAGCTAGCTACTATCTATCTCTCACCCTGTCCATGAGCTTTCCAAAGCAAGCCGGTTGCACGACAGGGCTCACAAACATGACTCCCGAGAAGCAAAACAACTAATAACGACCACCCCTGAAACGCAAACCATAATGGCTAACATGCAACCTTCCAAAAAACTGTCCTGCGCTGCAAAATGGAACGCACAAGTTCAAAAGCCATAATATGTTTGTATGCGTCGGCCAGGCAGAGGCAAATAACAACTACATGTTGCGCATCATACAAGTCACACATCCTTAGCCTTCCCAAGTGGCACGGCAACCTGTTCCACCTGCGGGCGCCGGCGAAGTGAACACACGGACACATCTGGCGAACACGTGCTGACCCCCAGCCCGCCTTATCGCGGGAACCCTTCTGCTAAAAATATTCTGGCAAAAAAAAGACCCACAAAAGCAACACCCCCTCTGCTAAGACTCTGCTACACATTCGGGCAACACAAGAATTACAATGAAAAGAACAACCCCCCCTTCCTCTAAAATCAACTGCCACCACTTTCGCCCCTCAAGCTTGGGCCATGGCATCTACAGCTCCGTCCGCCAGCGGCAAACGCGCCGCATCGCCGTGGAGCAACTCCACGCGACCCGCGCCGGCGAGGTGCGTGGCGCTGTGGGCGGCCAAGAGCCTTCAATCGGACCCGACTGTCTGCCAGCTGTTCGCTGGCTGAAAGGGAACAAGGCTCAAGAAGAAAATTGCAAGTAGGTTTTTTGGGGCTTTCCTTCAGATTCAATGTGAGAAAGGGTAAACTCCCACTGATATGCCAAACGCCTGGCTGGTCCCCGGTCGCCTTTCCTGATTGCTTTCATTAAAGTAGCAACTAGAAGGGGGTCCACGCATGTTGCGGGTTGAAAAGGGGGACACTGGCTACAACTAGTTGAGACAAAAGTGTCAAAGTTACGACATATTGCCTGCAACACGTTTTGCTGATGACATTGAAAACTAAAGAGCCACCTTACGTTGTTTTGAGTTTTGTTCAGACATTTCCCCTTTCAACCATTGTTGCCGGGCTTCACTGATGTTCGTTTGTTGTTTAAAACACCGAAAAGGGCGCAGCTATTCAAGGTGAAAAATCTGTAGATGAACCCCAGTTTCGGCTCCGTATTTCTTTGTAGGGGACTTGGTTGCTTCAATGACCTCCGCAAGAAGTTGTTTTCACTTTTTGTGGGCCCAACCCGGAAAATCCGACCTGTTTCAACCAAAAGGTTGAAGTCCAAAAATCCGCAACCGAGTAGCCCCTATGTCCCAAGCAAAAGCAGAAGGAACACGACTTGCTGGTGCGATAGGGACCCCGCAATGGTTTTCCTTTCAGTTGCAAATCCCGAAACAGTTCATTCCAGGGATTCCAACTTAAAGTAAAAAAACCGCCAGTTGGACGTCCCGCTTTTCCCGGGCTTCCATTTCACAATCCCCGCGTATCGATGACACCAAGAGAGGACGGACTTCGAGCCATGGCGCTGGGCGTTTTGGGCGGCGCCCACCAGCTGCGCCGCGTCCAGGTCGCAGCCCAGGAAGTGGCACTGGGGCCAACTGACAGCGGCCTCCACCAAAATCACCGCCTGGCCACTGGCCGAATAGCTTGACTGGCCCATACTGTGGATGGTTGCGAAATCCAGAAATCGCACCACTTTGAAACCATGGTTGAAACCACTTTTTTTGGTTGGTAGTTACAGGGGAATCATCATTCCAGGGTTTCTTAGGTGGTGCAGGATTTCGTTCATCCACAGTAGGTTGCCTTTTGGAAAAAAATAGATGGGGTCCCTGGTAAATGGCCCTGAAACCAACCATCTAAACCAGTTGAATCGCCCTCTATTTCTGAAGCAAACCAACCAAAAAGGACTCCAAAACGATTGGCCCCGAATAGACCTTTTAGTCGCCAGGGGCCTTTCAAGGCGACTGGAAATGGTCCCCCACTAAAAACCATTGGCCCCGAATGGACCTTGATAGTTGCTAGCCCCTATTACTGGGGAACTGGCCATGGGAACACGGAATCATCTGGTGAAGTTGTGCCCTATCCCAACTACCCTCCGGCTGTTCAATGATGTGGGGAAGCAAGGGCTTTCGGTTGCCACTGTCTGTGATACTTGGGCTAAGGGAACCGGTTTTAAGTTGTAAAGCAGCCGTGCAGATGGCCCATGTTAGTGCCACAAAACGGTTCATGTGTTTTTGGCAAACCTTTCTGGAGACTTGTAGAAGCAAAACACGCTTTAGGATTGCTGGGATTGTGTGCTGTTAGGGTGTTGCTGCTTTTTGTGATTGTTTAATTAGGTTTGCTTTGGACAATTGCATGCTCAGTATGGCTCGTTTTGATTGAGTGTTGTTGGGAAGGAGGACTCATGGCCCAACCGCAATGACCTATTCCTATCCGACAAGTAATCCCTCGCATTCTCGCTTTGTGGGTATGAGGGAAATCATATGTGGATGGGGTGTCACGTATCTCTGGCAGTCCTTGTTGGTTGGATAAGGCTAGGATATGCTTGGCAAAGCGCGGTTGCCATGCAATTTTCTGCCAGGAACGGGAAAGAGACTTGCCTCAAATTGCACAAAGATTCTATATGCAAGGAGCATGGAGCTAGTTGAAAGCACCTAACATGGCCCGATTTGGTAAGTGCCGTTGTCTTGCAGGGCTTGTAGACCTCTACCCATAATAAGATTTCCCATGGGAAGATGTCTGCTGATAGAAAATAGATAATGAGAATGGATGTGGAATCATAGCTCCTGAAGATGTCATGCTTCTCTTTCTTCTCCAATACAAACATCTTAATGTCACGTGAGTCTTAGATGGAAAGGTATTCAATCATTTTCTTGCACATCTTTCACCCATCTATTACCTTTCTGTTTCTTTGGCTTAATGCGATTTCTTGTTGATCATGAAACTATGTTGCTTTTAGAAATCTTACTAATCCAATTAGAAAGCGCCCTGCAGGTCCAACCCAACAGGCACCATCTTTCCCTCCCGCACCCTTATCCCCTTTTTCATTGGTGGGTTTCCCACTGAAAGTATCCAACCGCAAAAAGGGCTTCCCTTTTCCTGAGCCACAATCAAAGCTATGTAGATCAAGGTTAGTAAGGGACAATGCCAACCATCCCACCAGATAGACTGGCTTACCACTGTTGAAGATACACGGCACCCTCTTCGTACAGGGCTTGATCTGTAGCGTAAGTTTTGGGTATACTCTTCTTGTGCCATGTTTTAACTATGAGTCAGCTGTTCGGTGGATTCCAGCCTTATCTCTTTTTTGCGTGTTGTATAACTCCCTAAATGTCGGATATCAACATTCTGAATCCCGAACATATGTCTACTCCCTGGAAGAGTCAGGTTTTCAGAGATGGTCCTTTGTGCATTCATTTTCAAGTCTGGCTTTCTTGAAACAGGATCACAATGTTGACCCCATATTAGTCAACCCTAGTTGATTAATAAGGGGGGTGTCCCTGGGATTAGTGGGGAATCAACCACTTTTGGAGGGGCCCCCAGCCCTATACGAATACACAGGGGTTGATTAATATGGAGTCACAGTTGGAACCAACCCAGAACCAGCCATACACCAAGCCCAAAACCAACCGCAAGTGCCCCCTCGCACCAGCAAGTTTTCCATGCCAAAAGTTGACACCAGGTTGATTCCACACGAAATCTGAGTGAATTATAATATTTCACCAACCTGAAACTTGCGGTGGTTGGTATATTCCCCACATAAACCACCACTTGGTGTGAGGTCGCGTGAGGTCCCTATACTTCACCCCGAGAAATCCGAGTTCCTTCCCGCGAGCCTTGCCGCACATGGGGTCCAGCACCCGGTCCCCAACCTGCAGCTCCGCGCTGCGCGCCATGGCCCAGGCCACCGGCGCGCTCATCCCGGCGCAGCAAATTTCGGAGCCGCCGGACTTCAGCGCCGCTTGGAAGAGCAGCGGAAGGTCCTCGCTCGTGGGCGGGTGGGTGGTTGGTGGGTGGTGGGTGGGTGGGTGGGTGGGTGGGTGGGTGGGTGGGTGGGAAAGGGGCAAAAGTCGGGCAACCCCGTGGCGACGGCTGACTGGACCGGCTATTTCTTGTTGGAACCAAAATTGTGGGTACCCTCACATGGTACCGCAGAGATGGGGAACTTGTAATTTTGCGGCCAGCACTTGTGGCTTTTCCTCGGGGACTCTCTTCCGGGGGCCTCACGCGCTCAGATTCCCTTGCGCCTGCCAGCGTTTTAGCACCCGCACCTGATATCGAACGGTCTGCCCTTAGAACATCGGCAACCCTTCACCGACGCGCGCAACTGCGCAGGGTGCGGCTTTTAGACGGGTCGCTATGTGCATTTTTTGGGACTATCCTGGGGTCAGTCAGAAGTTAGAAGGTGACAAGTGAAGCTCTCCACAGCCTAAAGTGAGGGTTTGAGGGCAAATTAAACCCCAAAACCAAACCCTAAGGAGGGGTTTGAGGGCAAGTTAAACCCCAAGACTAAACCCTAAACGGGTGGTCGGAGGGCAAGAAAACCCTTAAACCTGAACCCAAAACCTGAACCCTAAAGTGAAGGTCTGAGGGCAAGTTAAACCCCAAGAGACGGCTGGTTTGAGGGCAAGAACGCCCGTAAACCTGAACCCTAAACCTGAGCCTTAAAGTGGGGGTCCTAAACGGCTGGTCTGAGGGCAAGCAAGTTGAACCCCAAAACCAAACCCTGAACCCTAAACGGGCGGTTTGAGGGCAAGATAAACCTGAACCGGCAAGTAAAACCTAAAACCTGAGCAAGTTAAACCCAAAACTAAACCCTAAACGGGAAGAATTGAGGGCAAGTGAAACCCAAAACCTGAACCCTAAAGTGAGGGTTTGAGGGCAAGTTGCACCCAAAACTAAACCCTAAACGGAGGGGTTTTGAGGGCAAGTACAGTAAAGCCCTAAACCTGAACCCTAAATGGGGCAAGTTAAGCCAAAGGCCGGAAAAAGACCAGAAAGTGCAGCAAGGTGGTTCTGGGCGAACCGCACGTGCTGCGGGTAATTTTGCTCTTTGGGTTTCAGCACCAGGGTCTGGTTGTTCGTAATTATTGCAAACTTGGAGCCCTCAAAACCCATTTCTTCGCACAGGAAGAGTTGCAACCAGTGGCCTTTCCGCGGCCACTTGATCACTCAAATGGGGCTTTCCCGAAGTGCATGACCGAAGTGCATGACCAATGACAGCGCTGAAACAATGCACCCCCAGGGAGAAACGTATCCCCAGGGAGAAACGGAACCTGTTAGTGGGTTTGGGCGGGACACATGGCACAAGCAAATTTTGACAGTGCTTCTTCATTGCTTGATGCGGCATAAAGAAAATGCGCTCTCGTCAAGAAATCTCATCAACATATCATGCCCATCGCTACTCGGCTTGCAGGGATCTTCTGACAAACGCGCCATCCTTGTAGCTAAGTTGCCCGTCGTTTGTGCAGATGGGAGGGGGGGGGACAGAATCAACTTATTGCCGCATGTTTGAATTCCCATGAGTCCCCTAAACAAGCCAACGATGCGTGGCGCATTAGGTACCCCTGCCCCTCCCGACGCATGAGACTTTCCCAGCTTCCGACCCCCAGCTTCCGACCTAAGCTTCTGCTTGGCCGAGGGTCCACCAGAAGGTCAGAATCGCTGACCAAGATCCGCACCTGGAGATGCGGAAGCAAGTGGCCCATGCTGCGAGATGCCCGGATCGACAGGAAGTGCAAACTTGGCCAGGCCAGCCCCTCCCCCAAAAAAAGTGACACTGCGCGTCGCGAGGCCGGCTGCCAAGTTCAACATGATCCTGTGTAAACAATGCGAAAGCTGCGGCACCTCTTCGACGGGCGGCAAGTTGTGTCAGCCGGAAAAAGGACCGCGCGTTTTTGGTTTTTCCCCCGGATCGCGAGGCACGCGCGCAACATGTTGACAGCTGAGTTCACCAGCCACAACCAGAACGGGAGGGGGGAAGATTGTATTACTGCGTCTAAGTGCTTGGCAGCAAAACTCTATCTACCAGTGGAAAGATCAAAGTCAGGAAAAATGAGTGCACGCACCTGCAGCCCCTTCCACACATGGTGCAACGAGCCACACCATGCTACCGTTGCGTTGGTCGCATGCTGAAGTGCTGAATCGCGCATAGTTGGTGTGCCAAACTGTGCCCCCAACCCAGGGCTAGCCATAGCTCTTGCACAATCCCCCTCTACCTTCGCACTTGGGGATCTTCCACCAGTTTTGAAGATTCCCAACTTGAGGGTCAGAAACGGGGCTTTAAACATGGGATCTTGCAAAAAAAAAGTATCCGTTGCCGGTTGGCTGCCGTGAGGGAAACCAACGTAGTGTCAGGGAATCTGGTTCGTCTCCAACCCGCAAAATGGCAAGGGTGTCCTTTTGGTTTCCCTTCAAACCAACTGAAAGGTGGCCCCCCCCCAAAAAAAAAGAAGCAGACCCATATATGTCTAGAAGAAGGATGCCATATTTTTTTGGGGGCTGCTCCCATTTAATGAGACACACCAATATCTAGACCCCACCCATTCCTTCAATTCCACGCCTCCAGGTCAGGGCGCCGCACCTGTGGCCGCCAGCCGAGGGCAGCCTGGCTAGGCTTTCCATCTCTGGGAAGCTTCCATGTCCATTCCTTCCAGGGATGCTTCCTTTCAGAAAAATGCCAAACCCAAAGCAAACAGCTGGTTGAAAAGAACGGTGCTTGAACAGAATGGGGAATCTCCACAGAGAAATTGGGTGCAATGCCAACAGAATTGGGGCCAGGCCCTTACTCAATTGGAAATTGAGGAATGCACGGAATTGTCCGTTTGGTTTCCCTCACCAAAACCTGCCTGAGCATGGGCGTGTCTGCAAAGGGTACCCATTTGGTGGATTGAACCCGAAACCGCGCCATGGATTCTTGCCTGCAGGCGCGCGGCCGCCGCCACCGCCAGGTTTTGCGAGGAGAGCGCCGCGAAGCGCGAGCCGGAGCGGCGGCAGGTGATCTTGAAGCTCAGCGCGCCTCGCTGGGCGCCGAGCGCGACGCTGGCCGCGGGTGATCTGAACAGTTACCCTCCCTCCCACGGTGCCATTTTGCAACTGACAGGGACCCGGTCCCTTCAAGAGGAATTCATCATCTTCCAGGTACCTCCCCACAGATGCCATGTTAGTTGGAGGAAGGGTATCTCAATGGACAAAACATACACTAACAAACAGGGGGGTCGTTTTGCCACCTTGGAAAAATGATCCACCCCCTTGTAGCGAAGGATTCCGTTTTGAGGGGGTCGCCATTTTTTCACAAAAGGTGGCAAAAAGACCCCCCCTGCCAACAAGTTCCATAAGGTTCTGCATATGGATTTTGTGTGCTGGCTTGAATGACCACATCCCAAACCGCAAAGAAATATGGCCGTGGCTCAAAAAACCGGAATTCCAACATGGCTTGCCCCGGTAAGTGGGAAACATGGGTACCAAAACCTGCGGTGTGCCCCTCCTATTTGATTTTGAGCCACACCCATATGACACGTTTTCGGACCAACGGGCCTTCGCTGTCATCGGATTTTGGGCTTTGCCTTCCAGAGGCCTGGTACCTTGGAACCTCGCTGGCCAACGCAGGTGTGTCTTATGCCGGGGACACCGTTTGACCGGCCAAAAGGGGGCTCCCAAAAACAGGAGTGGCCTTGGTCCCCAAGTGATGCTGGTGGGATCTGGTCATTGATGTTAGCTTGGTATTTTGCCTGGCTCCGCTGAATCCGGAATGGATGTCTTCCTCCGTAATTCTTGCCTGAAGGCTTTCAGGGCGGCATTGCTTGCAATTTGTGCACATTTGTCCAGAGCTGTCTTTCTGACCAAGGCAGATATGCAGTGTATAACAAAAAACACCGCAGGGTTGCTAAATCCAATCGCAGGCATTGCCTGGCGCTCGTGGCTGACTCTCTGGCAATACATAGGGACACAAAGCAGCTGGTGCAGCAAGCTTAGGCAAGCCAGGCCCAACAATAACACAACAGAATGCGGCGTTTCGTTTCTCGTGCAAATTGCCCGTGGAATCCTACAATGTACCCAAAAGTGTCCATACCGCCCGCACTTACTGAAGGCCCTCATCTTGCCTTTAGGGAGTCAAACACAACGCAATCAAACAGGAGATCCGAAGTGTTCCGTGGTCCCTGCGCCTGCATAACTTGGCGATACCACTGCAAAGAACAGACTGAAGAACTGGCCGAGCCATGTCTAGACCACCTTGTTCAAGGGAAAAAGGAACCATTCCAGCGGATGGTGCATGAATGCCCCTTTCGCTTACAACGCAAACATCACAAGGGACCCAGAATGACGCGTTTCTGACATTCCAGGTTCCAGCACCAATTGAAGGCATGGCAGTTGGACAGTAAGCAAACGGAAGCAGTGAACAAATCGATTGGAGCACAACTGCCAAGTACTTGACGGGCCATTGGATTGCAAATGAAAAGGCAGGCAAAGCAGATGAAGCGCACATTAGATGCAAACAAACGTGCTTGCGTAGGACGGATACTTCGACTGCAAACAAAGCAGCTCGAGCGCGCAAAATAATACCGATACCAAAACGGCTGTGCTTTGCCCTGCCACCCCCACGAAAATCGGTTAGTGACAAGCTCGACGGCACGGCCAAGCAGTCTCAAAATCCGGGAACCCCAAAACGGCTGGTGTCCGTTTGGTTTGCCTTCGGAATCAACCCCACTCAAAAAGGAGACACTCCGAGCTGTCGAAGCGCATCTTGGGCAACAAGCAACACCTCTGATTCATCTGGAGGCGTTAATCTTCGGTGAGCATCTTTGGGTAGTGTGCGTACTTCAGCCGAAATTTCCAAACAAGCATGGGAGGAGCCCCCCAAAAGGAGATCCATCTAAGACAAACGTGAAATCAAGGGTTCTGTGTTCATCTGCCGGAAAGTTGCCACGATCAACTGGCCTCCTGTCAAGAGACGGCAAGGTGACGTCCCGTGGGACGCTGTCCACCGAACCCTCCAGCTGTAATACCAACCACGTAGAAAGGTGTATACGGTCAAACCGTTATAGCCGAACCCGTGCAAATGTTGTAAGGGAGAAGGAATAATAGTTACAACAGTGGTCCTGACAAATGCAGCGCAAGCGAAGTGTTTTCCGCTCTCAATTGCCGATCACGTATGAACGCAGCTACACATAAGATCTTGAACCTCACTTGTGTCTTGAGCCAAATGGCAATCAATGGAACCTTGTAAGCAACACAAACACGGACCTCAGAACTGCTTCCCAATTTAGGCACGGGGCCAGGAGGGTTTTAACATCCCCCATTTGGGTCGCATTGTTCATCATGCGGTCCAAACACCACAAAACGTTCCACTGGCCACGGCTTCAGCTACGAAACTGTGTCGAACACTCTTTCACTCGCTATCGCTACACCGTTCATTCATTGTGAAACCTGCCGGGTTCGATTGAAAATGAAACATGCATCCGCAAATCGTAGCACATTCCCATATGCAGGTGTAATGTATACACTATCGTCACGTCATTTGACAACCACCTAGACAATCCAACGTTCCCCAAAGGACACGTTTTCACACAACCGGCATCGCTGGGCCACGACGATGCGTTCTGCAGATCGTGCGAGCGCGTACGAAGCCGTCGCATCTCACACGAAGAGCGTTGACCGTGCACGGGCGACAGCAAATTATATATTGCGCTGAGAGTTTATCGCGGCGGAAAGAAGCCCCAACGAAAGTGTCGGAAGCGTGCGCGCAAAAGCATAAAAGCGGCAGGCGGCAGCCCAGCAAACCAAAAGCGCGCGTGGGTGCGACAGAATGGCAGCAGACGGGGCCGCCTTCCGCCACACAGACCGCTGCCCTCAGACGGGGTCGCCCTACAGACACCGCGCGCAAGCAAGGGGCAGCGCTCCAGCCGCACCGTGAGCGCGCAAGCGGCAGCGCTGCAGCGCAGTCGGGGCCGCCCCCACTCTTCGGGACATCGCGCCATTTTCTGTGGAACAGGTACAGGGAATAGAGGTCCCTGGATCTATTTCACTCGATGATCCAACATGTCAGTAGTGGATGGAGTGAGTCTGGAAGTCCCCTGATAAAGCTAGCGTGGTTGTTGGCTGTAAGCGGTCCGCAATGCTTCCTGTTTTATATAGCTACTGCGTCACAAGATGGGCCTTGAGCCAAACGGTTGCATGGAGATCAACATAAAAAGCAACCACCCCCCCCCCCCCCACGCGCGGCAGAGACCGTGAGACAAAGGGCGCGCAGGTGGCAGCGCAGCACGACATCGTGGCACCAAACGGTGTCGTTGTTTTCGCGCGTTTCACAAAAATCAGTTTAAGCAAAATGCGAACCAACTGTTCATCATGGGTTTCTAAACACGCACACACACACATATGTGTTTTATTTGCATGGCTTCTTCATATATAATAGTCACATAGTTGTACGATGCGACACACGGAGATATATATGTATGTGTGTAGATATAGATTGTGTGTGACATATATTCTGAAAATGGCGACGTCGGCCAATTGGCACGGCTCCTGTGATTCTCATCCTTTGCCGCCCCCAATTCCTCCCACTTCATTTGTTTCCCAAACTGTCCCTAAAAACACGGCCCATGGCCGGACTTTTCCCATGGGAGTAGGGGGGCCCAACGGATGCCGGTTGGCCTTCTGGTTTCCCTTTTTAAAGAAACTCTGCTGCAGCTGGATGGAGAGAATCGGGTGCCCGGCTTTTCAATCTCAAAGCAAAACAGAAGAGAGCCAAAACAAGCCCGCGCAAACACACACACACACGTACACATACATACGGACGGACCTCTTTTGCAGCGACACCCCGTTTGAGCTGTCTTGCAGCCACATCATGGGCTGCAGCCCCTGCTGGCGCTGTGCGCCGTGTCATCGTGGCCCTTGAGGACACGATGCCCCATAAAAAGAGCAGCAAGTTGCGGACCCACCTTTGGATGTTTTCGTGGTTTTGGAGAATTTCGGGGACTGGCCTGTTGCAAATATATTGGTTTGTGGGGAGGGGTTTTCGTGAGTCCTATGGTCAGGGTACCATCCTCTAGGTTGGGTCATCGCCTGTTCTTCCCGCTCAAATTTTTGAGGAACACCCCAAACGCAAGAAGGTACCGATCAAAGAGCCTCCTCGACATGGTGCGGCCATGGCAATGCCTCGCTATGTACTTGAGTTTGCCCAGAAAGCTTTCGTCGTCCCACGTGTGGAACATTCTCTGATTGATTTTGTACTCTCGAATTTCACATGCAGTGTGCCATAAATAGTGGTGCTTCGGCCTCATTTTGAAGACCAGCAGCCTTTGCTGCTGAAAGTGCAGCGCTAGGAATTGGTAAGATCGAAGGAACAAAAACAAACACCGGCTAGCTTCTGATGACTCGGATGTAGACAAGACCAGCCCGGCGTGGTCCAAAACTTCCACAAACCGCCCCAGTCCAAAGCAACAGGCAGCCATGACCGTCAGCAAGTGGTCCTGCGTTTGGTGAACCCAGCACTAAAAACAACCCCGAAATAAATTTCATGTTCCGAAAGCCAACGAGGGAACAAGCTTCTAAGTGATTCCCCTGAGAGCTTTGTGACACAACAAAAACAATAAGTGTCCTCGCCATCGCTTTCGTCCGTGATGATCTGTGTTTTCTTCGCAAGCCACCAAAGCATAATCTTCACATGGGCAGCCTTGAACTTGGAACCCAGCTCTGCATAGTCTTCGTTGCCCCACGTGTGCAAATTTGCCAGGGTCAGTTTCCGGCGTGGTAGGTACAACCTAGGCAACCCGAACCCGCACTCAACCCGCGAAAACAAGCAACCAAAACAACAAATCCGACCAACCTGTCCAAATAGCCCGTGTTCCCGGCAGCACTGCCTCATTTCCAGCGTGATCTTTTTTAGCACGACGCTTTCATCGTTGCCAAAATCCCGGAAATGGCCTTGAATGAATAATATTCGAAGGACTGAAGCAAAAAATCGCGACCGACTCCTAGATAAACATTGTGGAGCAAGTCCCAGCTGCAAGTTTCCAGCCGCCAGCCCCGCACATTCCGCCAAGGTGACAGGTTACTGGCATCCATATTCAAATACAGGTTGTGGCTGATTTTGCTCATGCTATAGCCAGCGTCCTCAGCCATGTTGGTGTAATGCAAGTGCCTGCTCGTGCCTTTGAATTGTTCTGCCATGCACTGGTCGCATAGCTGCGTGCAACGGTAGTAGCGAGTAAAGCGATGCATCTGCTTCCTAGCCTTCAGGTCTGCCTTGGTGCTGAAATAGGCGCCGCGCCAGCGGCCAGCAATTTGCTCGCCAGCAAAACGCTTCCTAAACCCTGAGAGTTCTTCCCCATAGAAACCAGCTGTAGGCATAATACCCGCTTCAGCAAGACCAAACGACCAAGCAACAAGGTCAGCGATTGCTGCGTTAGCAGCGCTCAGCAAGGCATCACTTTCCACCTCCCGTTCTGCAAGCACACAAATAGGGTACTTGTACATCAGCACATCCTGTATCATCCCCCCAGCGGCAAAGCACGAGCTGAAGGAATACACCAGATATTCGTCATTTCGAAACATTTCTGCACCATCCATGTGCAGCGTGAATCCGATAATGGAAGATAAATCAACTCCAGGTCCGTGTAAAACCGGATGGTCGGACCATGGTTCACAATCTTTCACGTGGGACCAAAACTCCGCGATAGCTCGTTGTGAAAGGTGTCCAAGCATCAAAGAGTCAAACTGGCAGGGTTTAATCCTATAACTAAGATTCTTCCCGTTATTCCCCCGCCCCCCGATCGAAGAACAAGCAGTCCTGCGTACGCCCGTGCTTGTAGACACAATGTAGCACTTCGTGCGGCAGAAGAACGCTCACTTCAGTTTCTTGTGGTTGGGAGTCGCTATCAACCTGAGAGGCCCAAGCGACAGGCAAACAACATAATCAAGTTGCAACAGACACCCCCTACAACGAAAACTTGTTATCTGCGTGCCAAACTACTTGAAGCACTAACCGGATTGTGTATGGCTCTAGCTCAACCAGACCGCGTAGCCAACGGTGCAAGTCCCTCTCTTGGTTAGCCTCGTACTTGCCGCCGCACCCTAAACCTGCTAGAGCTGTTATGGGCGCCTTCTCGAACCCGTCCGACTTCATACTTTGAGCGAGGCTGCAAGCAGAGCTCACATGGAACCTGCCCCTGCCAATCATTTCAACAAGCTGCGTTGCGGTGTTGCAGTGCTCCATATCCTCCAGTTTGCGTTTCCTATCAGGAGGGGTTGCAAAGGGCGCGCAACGAAATGCCAGAACATCTAAACTTTAAGCATTAGCCCTCCAACCAAACTTCTTGTTTCGAAGCCAACGCCTGGGTCCACGCGCTGCTGGGATTGCACCTGCGCCGAGCGCGAGCGAGGCAGGAGAGCTAGGCTGTTGTAGGGACATGTAGCTTGGTTGCAAATGTAACTTGTTAGGCACAACCTTTTTTGGCCAATCGCGCCAGGGCATTCAAGCGTCTAAGGCGTTCAAGCCCCAAATCTAAATCACAAACCCCTTCAGGTCAAGCCGCAGGCTAAGCTGGCTTTGACAAACCCGGGAATCGAGTTCTGCTTGCAGAACCCCCAAAAGAGTTTCCTAGCTGCCCTCACTGTCAGGCTTGGCTTTCTCAAGGGCATCCTCTGCAGATCGCTTTCGCTTTTTTCCAGCGTTCGAGGACCCTTTCTCCTTCTTGTTCTTGTCCCTTTCGGCTTTTTTGATGCCAGAAAAAATGCCATCCGCGGAAGCCTCCCATGGGTTGTGGCTGGGTCAGAAACGTCGTTGAAAATGTCAGGAAACAATTGGTTGGTTTGGGAAACATGCGGGGCGTGGGTGGAAAACTCTGCCTATTTAATCAGGGCTTGTTTGATTAAGAAACCACGCGTTTTGTGAAAGGATTTCCTTTTACAAAGCAAAGCCACAATGTCTTTTTGGATGGACGGCCTTGGCTTTCTCGTGCCATTGCTTTTTCTCATCCAGGGACTTGAAGAGATTCTGGTAGAAGCTGTCATCTGACATGCCCTCCAGGAGCGCCTTGGACATCATGCGGTACAACGATTCGAGCTCTTGGGCGTGGCGGAGGAGACCCTTCGATAGCTCCGATGCATAGTCGACATGGTGCAAAGCAATGCTTTTTTCCCTTGCCGATGTGCTCTCAGACAGAATCGTTGGCAATCGGTCGCTGGCCAGCCTAAGTGTTTGGATCGCTGGCAAACTTCAAATTAACCCCTTTGCGACGGTGCATGTTTGTTGGGCTGTTGAAGCTATCCTTCATTTTGACCACAGACTGGGTCCACAAATTTTCAATCAGTGAGCTATTATAACACTTGCTCAATTGCTCAATCAGTAGCAAGGTTCAGACTGAGGTTCTTGAGACTGTCACAAACTTATGGAGTGGTATCAACTGTAGAAACATCCCAAAAATAGATATCCGATGTTTTCACTTGTGAGAGGTAGAACAGCTGGGGTCACGGCTGAGTCATCGTCTTGGGGAGCACCTGCTCGCTTTTCGGCTTGTCGTCGGTTTTCTTCTTGGTCTTTGCAACTTTGACCGCAGCGTCCGCCATTCCCTCCAGAAGCTTCTTTTTGCCGGTCTCTGTAGCCGCGTGGACGGCAGGCATTGCTCCCTTTGCCAAAGCCGACCCTTCCTGAGTCAACGCGTTCAGCATGTCTCCATCGCACTTCACAGCACCCTTCAGCCGCGCCGCTTCGCCTGTCTCATCCTCGCGCCTCACCTGGTGGCCGCTAGCCATGTAGTACCAAGCTTCCTGCGCCGTGTCAAGTTGAAAACACAAAAGGGAAAACGAAACGCTTGCTCAAGGCAAATGAAACTAGATTTTCAACAGCCAGGCTCCTCGCTGTCCTCAGGAAAATCCGGGTCAGGATACCAGAGCCCGGCGGCCTTCCTGGCCTCCAGGATCTTAGTTCCCTTGGCGTCGCCGTAGTCTTGCAGAATCGTGCGGCCTTTCTGAGCCTGCCACTGCTTTCGGTTCAGGTTGCGGCTCTGCACGGTTCTCTCAACTTCATAGGTCACTTTCTTCCAGTCTTTGGAGCCGTCCAACCAGAGGCTGAAGAGATCCAGCTTGCTGGATTGGTACATGGGCGCAAGGCTCATCGGAAAGTTGCGAGTGCAGGCCGAGCGGCAAAACTGGTCCCACTCTCGTTTGTGCGTGGCACCTGCAGCTGACAAAGCTTCGCCAGAAAACACAAGAAACATCAACTGTTTTTCGAACAACCGTCTGTTTTGGAAAGGCACGCCGCACAACGTTTGCCATAACCTTGCTGGGGGACTGTTTCGCACCTGCTTCGCCGACTCTTCAGCAGAGCCCACCGCCGCCACGAGATCGTGTGGCTGCTGCTCAGCTGCCGTCGCAGACGCCGCTGGCACCCGCCCCTCGCCCTCGCCCTCGCCCTCGCTCGCCTCCTCTTCCGACGAGCTGCTGTTGCTCGGCTCCTCGCTGCTGCTTTCGCCGTCCTCACTGCCCTCATCAGCATCAGCGCCATCATCGTCGTCAGCGCTGTTCTGACAAACCTCCTGCTCGTCCTCCTCGTTGTCCACCTCTTCTTCCTCTTCCTCTTCCTGCTCCTCCTCATCCTCCTCCTGCTCCTGCTCCTCTTCATCGTCTTCGTCACTCTCAGCGGCCTCTGCAACATCTTTGTCCAACTTCTCCACATGCTCGACGATGCTCTGGCTCTTGGCATCACTCTTCTCGCGGCTCTCCTTCTTCGCAGCCTCGCCCCGCACCTGCGCCACACACTTCTTCAGGAAGCCTGCGATGTCTTGAGCTGGAGGGCCTCCATCGTTGCTGCCCTGGTCCTCCTCGTCCGCCGAAAGACCCAAGCCAACCTTCTTCCCAATGACTGCCTCAGCCTTGGCCTGCTTCCGCAGCATCTTCGCCACACGCTTGTCAGCCGACTCCTCTGGCTGCAGCTCATGAGCTGGCGATTGGACAAGCTTCTGCCTGCAAGGAGGTGTCTGCCACACGCTTCCCCTGTCCTGCTCCTTGTCTGAAGAAGCCGTAGTAGTAGAGCCACCCGCCTTGGTCTTGGTCTTGTCCGAGGGAGTCTTTCGCTTGTCCGCCACCTTCAAGGTCTGTGCGTTGGTTGCCTTGCACCCCTCGTCCTTCTTCTCGTTTTCTTTTTTGCTGCTCTCCTTCTTGTCTTGGTCGCCCTTCTTGTCTTTGCCCTTCTTGTCTTTCTCCTTCTTGTCTTCGGCCTTTGTGTCTTTTTTCATCCTGGCTTTGCCCTCTTTGTCCTTTCGGTCCTGCTTAGTCTCGCTGTGCTCCTTCAAGGCGGCGTCCTTGTCCTTGGTCTTCTTGGTCTCCTTCCCGCTGTTCTCGTTGAAGCTCTTGCCTTCGGCATACTTCTGCTTTTTGCTGCCCTGCTTGCTGAGCTTGTTCTCCTTCTCGTTCTGCTCCCCTGCTGCGCTCGAAGTCTCTTCCACAGGTGCGGTCTTTTGGTTGAATCGTTTCCGCAGGGCCGAGGGCCGTTGGCGCTCGTCTAAAACACCATCCTTCTTGGTGCCTGTTGCTTCTTTGGCTGGCTTCGCACACTTGTTTGTCTTGTCCTTTTTTGCCTTCTTCTCACCCTTGGTTTCCTTTTTAGGTAAGCCCATTGCTCAAAACCTAACTTGTAGCTGTGGCACGGAAGACTGCAGCGGTCGATGGACGCAAAGTAAAGGGTTGTTGGCATGTTTGCTTTGAAGGCTTTGAAAGCTTAGAAGGAAACCTAGGTTGAGAAATGATGAGAGAAGCATATTGTGCTTGAGACATGGGGGTTGGGCGTTCGCTACACGGCGCATCATTTCGCTGCAAATCGCATCATCATTCTCCACAAACCGCATCATGTAAAAAGCACCAGCGGTCCCCTTTTTTTGTAAAAAACAAAAAGGGGGCGCCACAAAGAAAGAAATGAATTGGGGGGTAGGCGCCCTTCGCTGGCAAGAAGATGAAACACGAGATGCCACAAAGCTTCGGACTACGAAGGCTTGTAAAGTACGACCCTTTGGGTGGACCCTAAACCCCCCCCCCTTTCTGGTCCACACCCCACACGGTCGGACCCTGAACCCCCCCCCCTTTCTGGTCCACGTCCTGGCACATTCTTGATGACCAACCGCTGGGGCATGGTCCTGGCAGAGGATGTAAGGAAATGATTGGCCCGCTTACTGGCACTTTTCACTGGCACAAGCTTCTCGCACAAACATGTTTTTTTCGGCCGCGGGATATCCTGTCTTTCGACTGTCTCCAAGTGTAATGAGTTGGAAATCAAATTTCCCGCCAACTCTGCTAAGCACACGGCTGCACCCGTGCTAGGAACAAGCAAAAGAGCTCTGATGGCTCACTGATTCAAGTATGCAAAGATGGGTTCCAAATTAGCCATTTCCATCCATTCCTTGTTCACTGACTTCCTGCTGTCCGCCTTGCTGGTCCTATCCCGCATCGCTTCCAGGAGCTTCTTCTGGGCGCGCTTCTTCAGCTTGGCGGAGTACTTGGTCCTGATCTTTGAGAGGACGGTCCCGAACCTTGGCGGGACGTGAAAGGGTTCAGACTCTGTCGGCTTTTGTGAGTTTTCCAAGCCAAAAAAACAAACCCTCAAATGTTTTGAGAACTCTGGTCGCTTTGAGCCTTTTGAGAACTCCGGTTGCTACTTTGGGCCACGAAACCTCCGAGGGTAGGCCTGTGATCCTTTTAGGTCCTGTCCCCCTTGAACTCGCTGTTTCCCAGCATGATCTGTGTAGCGGGTTGTCATGCACACAGCTGGTTCTGTAGACGGGCGGGAAGCAGACCGATCGGCATAGTCGTTCAAGTCCTCAATCTCACGGCAACCTGGGAGAGGGGGCATACAAAATCGCTTGACCTTGTGTTGGATTTGGCTGATGGAGTATGCTCTGAAGGCGTTTGGGACCATGTTGACAGACGGAAAAAGCTGCTCAAAAAGATTGTTTTAGACCAAGAAACTTGCATAGAGGATAGTTGCTTTCTTGCTCGGCGCTCCGAACCACTGCATGCATGTCCACAGCTTTCGGACTTCAAGGCCTTTCAACTTCAATAATCTCTGAAACGTTGGGTGGTACTCCATCAAGCTAGTGGAGGGCTGCTCCACCACCCAAAAAATAGAAAGGGCGCTGTAAACTGCAAGAAGGACGCAAACTCTTGCAATCATGTGGTTGGCATCGACACACGCCTTGGACCCAGATCCTAATGGGTTTGTCTTTGACCGGCATGTCGAAGCTCTAAACCTAAGGAAGCATTTGAGCAAAGATCACTGACCTAGCTGTTTGGTTACACAAAGCAACATGTTCAATGTTTTCAATGGCAGCACTGCCTTTGTTGGTTTTAAGAGCCTTGGGAACACTCGGTTCAAAAGTTGCTGGTGCTGGAAAGTGGCATCCAAACCCAAGTTGAGCACACAGGGGCGCTCATTGCCCCACTGCCAGGCTCAAGGCAAAGGGTCCAAAACAAACTGTTGCAAAATCCTTGTGGGGACAAGATGTCTTGCCGAACAGGGTCATTGGTCACATCGAAGAGCATGGCTTTCCTTCCAGCTGCAAACTCTGCCCTGGAAACCATGGCCTGACCCGAGAAGGTTTCCAGATGTTGGATGGGCGCCCAAGGCAAGTCCGGGATAGCAAACATTAAGCTCACAAGTGTCAAGATCACCTTAGATGTGGCAGCGGGGTAAGATAGCTAGCTTGCGGTTCCACTCAAAAGCCAAACACAGACAACCTTGCAAAACATCCGAGGCGAGTTTCCATGGGCGCCTTGAGCTGCCGGAGGCCCGCGAGCACCGCCAACCGCTGCTTTTCTTTGAAGCTGCCCGGCGTTGCATCCACGGAAGGGTGAAAGGGCATGTGATGCTTTTTCTTAGCATTCCGCAAGGTGTCCCTGGGAGGAAGGCCCTTGTTGCGGGTCAGGCCCATGGCCAACGCTTGGAAGCAGGCCTTGATGTTGAAATGGCTTGAAATGGCTCACTGCCCCTTGCCTCTTTGACAAAGTCATTCATTGGACAAAGGAATGTTGCTTTCCCCTTTACAATCTTCGCAGGCAAAACCTGGAGCTGAGTGGTCTGGCCCGAAAAACGAGAATTTCTTTTCCCACGAACTTTCAACTATCCAAGTTTCTATTTGTTGCCCAGGACCCCTACTAACACGGCCCGCCCAACACGCGGTCCTGCGAAGTCCTCAGCGTGGTATATCTGCAGGCCTGCCAAGTAACAGTTGGGCATCCCGCGAAAATGAGTGAACTGTGATTGAAGTGAACCACGGCAGGCCTCCAATAAGAAGTAGCCGCTGAAGAAGCCGCAAAATTGAGCCTGCCGCCACTCGAAGAAGAGAAGACAGCCGGCAAACGACCCCCGGCACGAGATGCCAATTGGGAAGCCGGAAATGAATCAAGACGGAGACAACCCCTGCCTTCCAAAGAGCTGTTTGGCCGCAGTCAACGGCCAACGCCAAAGACCTGACAGGCGATCGCGAGCTGGAGGCAAACTCCGGCTTCAAGTCGCAAGGCCTCTTCCACCGCGCCCGGGTTGCAGGAGGAAGCGTCCACGACCTGCGTGGGGCAGTGGGGCAAAGAGGGTTGCTCGTGGTTTAGTCTTGATAGCGAGCAAGAGTCAGCAAGCAGCTGAACTTTGTTTTTGTCCGCTGGTGGATCCACACTGCCATCGTAACGTGTAACAACAACCTGGCAATGATTTCACTGCCAGTTTGTTTCCCCAGGCTCGCAGCTGATGCTTCACGAAGCACCCTACCTGCGAAAAGACCCAAGCATTAAATCTTAGTGCTAAGAGATGTAAACTCACACCCAATTGGCTCGCTTTTTTGCGACCACCCAGGCATTGAGCGGTCCCCCGTGCTTGCTCCAAGTTACTTGCCCGACGGTGTCGGTGGAAGATCCTGCCCCATCAGTATCACCAACCCGCTTGACAACATAGGCCCGTGCTCTGCATAGGACCTCGATTGCCTGAACAAGGATTTTCATGCCATTTTTCATGAGGGGTTGGATTTTGGGTCTCTCAAAAGCCGTCTTTTTGGGAGGTGGGGTGGTTGAATTTGGTAAGGAAAAAACGACTTTTATCTTAGGTCGAGTTTGGGGTAGGGAGAAAAACGTCTTTTTGCCTAGGTCAAACGGGGCTGCACGTGGGGGGGGGGGGGGGGTTGGGCTTTGGGGTCGGGAGAAGGAGTTTTTCGCATAGTTGACACCTAAACACCCTTCAATTTCTTTTTCCTTAGGTCAGAAGGGGCAGTGGACTGAAGGGGTGGAGTTTGGGGTAGGTCACAGGGCTCTTTTTGCCTAGGTTACATGGGGCTGTTGCCACAAAAATGGAGGAAGTGAATCTCTCAACAAACGCCCATTCAAACTTGTGTTTTGCATTTCCTTCAAATGCAAAAGTTTCCTGATGCAGCTGAATCTCAGCTCCATTTGCCTCACAGATCTTGGTGTATCCGTGCTTTCCACAATTGGGGCGGCAAGCGTCAGGCCACGCAACCCGCGGCACCCCCAAGTGATCCAAATTGTAGTAGGAAAAGGTGGCCTTGCTGGAGAAGAAATCCTTGACCTCCTTGTTCAGATCCTTGGCCTCCTTCTTAGCGGCCTTTTTCACCTTTGCCACGGTCTTTTCCTTTTGCTGGGGCACCTTGTGCTCGGGCACGTCCTTTGGCTTCTTGACTGCTTTCACCTGGGCAGTGGGCTTGCCGGGCATGTTGCAACAGCACCCCAAACAGTAAAACAATTGATACCGGCTAATCACGAGCAAGGTTCTGTTTGTGGCCCAACCAAAGGTGAGGGGGTCAAGGATTCGTCCAGCTTGTTGGCAAGGCCCCGCATCCCCATCGGTGTTTGAAGCTTCGGGGATTTGTGCCACTTCACATCTTCCTGAAGAAGCGACGCGGCCGACTCAGGCTCCTCCTCCACGAAGAGCTTCCGCTTGGCTGGCTGCTCGCGCTGGGCTGGCTGCTCGCGCTCCTGGCAGCGGCCGAGGATTGGGCTGGGGGTTGACGTGGGATTTTGATGGGTTTTCGAGTGATTTTGATGGATTTTCTACAGTTTTGTGGGATTTTGATGGATTTTCGAAAGAGGGGCAATAGGAATGTTATGTTCCCAAATCATTTCGGCCCATGTTGCAAAGCTCCAAACTATCAAGGGAGGGGGCGGTTTCATAAAGCTGGAAACTCATGCATACTTGAAAGCAGGGTTGGAAAGGAGGTTGAAAACGTAGGGCGGAAACGTGCGAGACATGCTACAGACCATGAAGGGTACGAGAATGGGGAAATTTTGACACACATGTCCTCGGCAGTCTTCTCAGCCTCAAAATAATCGAGCCACTCCTTGAAATGGTTCAAGTCCCGAAGCCACCGCCAAGCCTTGAAGCCGAAGCGACTGAACGACTTGGAAGCGTGCTTCATGTAATCCAGAAGCAAAGGATGCCTCAAACGCCAAGGCGAATAGACTGGGCGAAGCGAGTAGAATTCGGGCTGTGTTGGTTGAAGCGCTACTTTGTTGAGGGCTGGGAACGGTGTTGAAATCATTTTCGGGGCGCGTGTCGCAGCAACTTCCCTTGTTGAAATTTCAGCACGCGTGAAAAATATTCTCAAACATATTAAAGTGCGAGTGAAGGCTCCCTACGATTTCTGGCGACTCCTCGCCCAAAGACTTCATCAGCATCCAACAGAACTCTTGGACTTCGTTGTCCGGCGGCCCGCTATTCCCACACATAGGGCTCTGAAACAGAGTTGGCGTGTGAGGGATGGGGCTGACACGACCATCCTTGGGCGGGCTCTGTGCGCCGTCGCTGGATACCTCCTGCGAAGAAGAAAATCCGTCCCCCAACCTCAGCGTAGGTGTCTCGTCGTCAGTGCCGTCCCCGCTGGCCACAATGGCCAGAGTCTCCTGTTTGACGCTGCCTGTGTCAGTCTCCTCCGCTTCGCTCGCGGTCTCGCCGTCGTCAACGGCGTTGTTGTCCGCAAGAGGCTGAAGATCCTCCGAGGCCAGGTCATCAGACTCAACCTCGTCAGACTCCAAGTCTAAGACGCCCTCGCTGTAGCTGTCCGCCTCAAAGTCTGAGTCTTCGCTCTGGTCATCCTGCACGTCTTCGTCAGCATCGCCCCCGCCGCCAGCACCGTCGCAGCCAGCGTCAGCAGCCATTCCCTCGTCCGCCTCGCCGTCGCTGTCAGCGTCAGCCCCCTCGCCCGCCTCACACGCACGGGAAGTGACCCAAGCAACAGCAACCAACAAGCTTAACCGACCGCGAGAGCAAAACGTAGCTAATTGCTACAAGCCGCACCACCGGCAGCTCGGCTAGGAGAGGCCACCAGCAGTTTCTTGAGGGCGTCAACCTTTGGGTCGCTCGCCGATTTGCCTGAGCATCGACAACCAAGAGAGAACTATGGTAAGCAACTGCAATAACAACAGCGAAGCTACGTGCCGCTCGCGCAACGCGATGGTACGACCAAGCTACTCGAGCGCCACAAGTACCGCAAGGCACCGACCAGTCGCTTCAGCTTCGCCGCTTCCTTCGCCGCAAAGTTGCGCCGGATAAAGGCATCAGTCTGACCCTGCGGGTTCTTGAGAAGCTGGTCCCCTAAATGCTTCTCGTTCAGCATGAGCACCACATCAGTCAAGAAAAAAGCTGATGGAACCTAGAGTGGCCCGGAGGTAACTGCAAGCAAACGCAAAGTGTGAGTAGGGAATCCTAGTAAAAGACGTCTTCCAAAAGCAAGGGGGGGGGAAACCACCTAGAAGGCAGTGTGGCTTTTGAGATGAGGCGCTCGGTCCGCGTACTTGCCAATGATGGGTTCTAACCAGGGGGCGTGCAAAGCAATATCTTTAGCAGTGGGCCGACGGAGTTCACTGGCCAATTGAATTACATCCCCTCCTCGCCACTCATCAGAACCAATCAAAGCTCGGACTGCCATTGGCAGCAGCCTTGCAATGCCAGCTGCAACAGCAGCCTTAGGCGCGCGCTTGTCAGGAAAACCCAAAAATGAGTTAGTTCAACGTCGCATCTAAAAAGGAAAAACAAGAGGTTTGGAACAGGGAAAAGCGTTTGCAAAAAAAAAGAGCAAAAACAGCAATGCAGCAACAGTCAGGCAAGTCGCTACATCGGCTTCCTTCCACGTGATCTTCCCAGGTCCTTACATGGGATCTAAAGAACAGAGTCTTGCCGAGCCCGAAACGCAAGTTGCTGAATTGCAAAGCAAGATTCGAACCGACTTCCAATCGGACATCTTCGCAGGACCACCGTGCAGCGCCGCATCCATGCTTGCGCAAAGGCCGGAAAGCAAGGCTTTTTAAGAGCCAACCCGAGGGAGCCAAAATGTCGCTGATGTTTCCTTGCAGTTGCATGACGCTTCTCAAAATGCAAGGGGGTCTTTAAAATGAGCTGTTTGCTTTAGCCCATGTGCAGAGCATGCAGGGCGGGAGTACCTCAGAGCCCTGCTCCGTCGCAGGCTCGGCCCATTGCCGCAGCAAAGCCACGTGAGGGCAAAGGAAAAAGACCAAATGGCTGGCGGCCACTGTGCGGTTGAGGCCCCAACAAAAGGAATGGGAAATAACAACTCCTGAAAACAAACAAAGGGTCCCAGAAGGTCCCACGAAATGTGTTTTTCTAGGGCACCCGTTTCTTGAACACACCTCCAAAAAAGAAACAGCACCTGTTTGGTTTGCTCCCTTCCGTCAAGGCCCCCCTCAAAGGGAACATGCGGCACACCACTTGTGCGACCCTTACGGGCAAAAAAGCGGAGGGCGCAACACTTTGAGGGCCAACCTAGTGGGGGAAAACAGCAAAACTCGGAACCAAACCTGGCTAGGTTGCGTCACTCTTTTGTAAAACAAAGACTTTCGGTTTTGCACCTTGGTGCTGTTTAGGCTGGTCTGAGGCTTGTTTGGTTCTGGCTCAAAACATCTACCACGCTTGGTGGATGAGCTTGCTTCAACTTGGACAGCCCAACTGCGTAGAAAGACGCGCAACGAGCGAACACGGTCATCTACGATCATGGTAGATGCAGCTTGCTTCAGCTCGGAAGGCACGCTTGCCTACGCATGCATGTTGGCTCAAGCACTTGCTCTTACACACAACACCGCTGGGCGCAAAGCGAGCCATTGACAAACAAGCGGCAACAGGCGGCTTGGGTTGTATAAGCGGTGTCCTTTGTGCACCGTTGGATTGTCTAGGCATTGAACATCCCAGCTGCCGCATTTGCGCATCGCGCAGCCGTCATCCATAGAAATGGGTTGGCCATAGAAGTTCAACAGAAGCGCCTGCTCGTAAGCAATCTGCATATAACCGGCAAAGGAATATCGGTGAGCAATCAATGCAAAACATAGCCATTCCAGGTACCATGAATAATATATAATGAAAAGGAAATCATCCATGAGGTAATAGTTCCATCCATGAATATCCGGAATGTCATAGTCGTCGGAATATGTAAATGTATACGCATCCATTCATCTTGGACGCATGAAATCATATCATGATGTAGCGTCGTTCCATCGCAATAGCATTGATGAGACGCAAGCCACAGATGGGGACTAGCCCACATCGTGCCGCAATCAACATCTGCATCACGCATACCTGTCTCCAATGGACAGTCTGTGGGTACGCCGACGGAACTCCTCGTCCAAATTCTTTTGGGCTTCTCTCGCCCGGACACACTTCTTGTTATGATCTTCTGGTATCCAATGCCCCTTTCGTAGGCACCAATCCAGCAGAGGTGTGTCGCATTTATTCGGGTCGATGGCTGCAATAATGGCGCTCACATTGACCGAATAACCATATTTGCCAAGGTTCAAGCCATCCCTCACGAACGAAATATATTTACAGTTGAAAGCCAGGGAGAAGCATCTGTAAATAATATCACCCACCGGGTGCACGCGATCCTTGACCAGGAGCTTCATTTCATCCTTGGTGACGTCGAGGATTCTCGCTGCAATCCACAGCTTGTAGAATATGTATAGTCCCTCGCACTTGCACACCATCAGACGAATGTATTCTTCACGCTCCTCAGCCGACCGGAAGATCCTTGTCCGAACATTCTCGGATTGAGAAATCTTCAGTACCGCTGATGGCAAAAGGATCCCTTCCTGGTCGTGCTCAGTTATGTTGGGGCACTTCTTGAAGTCGTTGTGGTAAGGGCAGCCTAGCTTCCCTTCGAGTGCGGCATTGACCGTTCTCTCTTCACCACCTTCGAACATCCCCCACATCTTTGACATCTGCAGTGCGATGAATCCCGCCATGTATTGAGCTTCGCGCGGCTCATCAATGCCCCGAAGTGCAATGCTAGCCTGTTCCCGCCATCGATCCCGCCGGGGACTAGCCCACAGCGTACGATGCCTGGCAGGTTCTCCACATATGTCACATGGAATGCTCCTCCGAGAGAATCACCCATTCTTGCGGAATACCTATTTGCCAGTGCGGATGAGCTCATGAATCCAAAATCACTGTGACCAGTTGTGACTCGGATGCACCAAGGCCTGTACCATCCATCGCATCTGTTGAACATCCTGTCGATGTCATCCCGATCCAGGCCAGCATGGTTCATCTCCTCTTTGGCCGCCCTCATGTCATTCGGGTTCATGATGCTTGGAAACCTTGCTGCCAGGACCTGAAATCTCGATTTCTTGTGTCCGGACTCTTGCCACTTGATCACTTCCATGATGCCCATGTATCGTTTTGCTCTCGAAGTTGTAGGTGGGAATATATCGTTGTTGCGGTCGTCAATGACCGCGTCGATGTCGACCCATCCACCTTCATCGCATCTGAAAACACTTCCTCGGCAATTGCCGATTTTGTGCCGAAGGACTCTGCATAGGTTGTGAGATAGCTGGTTTGCCTGATCCTTCTTAGCAAATACCGAGCGATCGTCGCCAATCTTGCATAGTGGAGCACCGTCGAAAGGAGCAACGCAGAAATTGATGCTCTTACCAAGCTGCATCACATCCACCTGCTCAAGGTTGGCACCCTTGGGAAAGTATCTGGGGTCAACAATAGACGCGTACGCCCATGGCAAATGCACATCACTCACGTCGCCGTACTTCGGGATGTAGCACGGGATAGTGTCACACCCCATCTCTAGCGTCTTCTTGAATGTCCTGTTGTCCCCGCACGGATTGTAGGTGAGGTCCACGCCACCGCATTGTAGCTCTCCTCCCTCAGCCGTGTCAGCCATCTCCACCGGGTTGATGGTATAGCTATACATTTCTATTGTTTCTTTCCCTTCTTGTCCTCCTTTCTTGCGTTCCTTGGATGTTGATGAGGACGGCTCCTCCGTATCCCCCATTTCTTCATCCGAGGACACATGATCGCTGCTGAGAAGTTCATGGATCTTCTTCATCGCCTTCTCATTTCCAGCAGCCTCCTCATAGTTCTTGCAGTCGCCGTCGTGGGCCAGGTTCGCGCATCTCATGCAAATCCCCATCTCTCCCATGCACTTTTCCATTGAGACTAGGATTCCGAGTGCCGCTCTCCGCCCATCAATCACTCGCTGCTTCTTCTCTTCCTTTTCAACGTTGGGCTGAGAGCTTCGGCTCGGGTCTGGTACTTGACCAAGACCGTCACCTTCACTCTCTGTTGCCTTCCTCTTGGACCCTTGGGTGGCATGCTCGGTCGCCAGGGATCGCGGATGTCTGGGCTTGATCTTGTTCATGATGTCCAGCACTTCTTTCGTGGGCGCCCCGAGCTGGGCGGATGGTTTGTTCCGCTTTCGGTTCTGGCCCGTTGTGTGGCTCACGTTCCCGGCGAGGTGTCGTACGATTGAATGCTCGAACTCCCTCTTGATCTTCCATACATCTTTCCACAGTGGAAGTTCGTGCTGGAAGTACGACATCACCTCAAAGAATCCCAATATCATCTCGACGACGTCTCCCAAGGACTCCTCATTCGTAGTCTGTCCCAGGAGGTCATACATTGTCCCCTGATCGAGCACGCTCTTGATCCAGGATGAATAGGCCACGTTGCCAAGATCTCTGTCTATCACAAAGATGGAGGTCCTCTCATCGACTCCCTCGGAATTCTTGTATGTGATCACATCCCGGGATGCACACAATTGCTTCCCGTGACCATTGTTGTAGAACTGTGCTGCATGATCCATTGTCATGCTCACGAAACCCACGTGGGACAGCTCCTTCTTCAGCTTGGAATAAGCAAGTTCCCGTATAATCGTGGTCATGGCCTGAACATTGTTGACGTTCTCCATGAGATGTTGAAGATTTGGGATTGCAACGACGCATTCTGCGAAAAGTCGCGTGTACAGCTTCCTCCCTTCAGTTGATCTCACAACACCGTTCGTTTCCGCATTCCAGTTCGCGCAACAGTTCACGCAAGAAGTGGGATTGAATTTCGAGTTTGACCCGAGCACCTTCGACTTGTTCACCTGCATCTCTCTCACACCAGAGTTCGCAGATCATTTCACTGAGCTCGGTGACCGAATACCATCGAAGACGTTGATCACTGACATCGATGTTCCCAAACGCATCTTGTCCGCCGTCTCCTTCATCCTGCCGTTCTTGCTTCCTCCTTGACTGAGCAGTGAAGGTCGGCTTGTACTCGAATTTCACCTTCGACTCCTCCATGTTCTTCGGAATATTGAATCGAAGGTCGGGCTCGTTTATGCATGTCTCCTCCAGCTCACACACGAACGCGTTGCTTGGCGCGATCACATCGATGGATTTCTCCACCAATAACCGCTTCAAGAGGAAATGTTGCAGATTCGAGCTCCCAGGGATCTTGTAGTTCTTACCTGCGAGCGCGTGTGCAACGCGCCACAGGCGATCATTCTCGGTCACCAACGTGCCTGCCGCCTTGCAGATCTCACTCACCTTGTTGGCGATCGTTCCCAAGTCCCCTCTTCCTCCATGGAAAGCTACGTCGCGGTTCACGCACACCACAACCAAGCCCTTGCACGTGTTGACGAGGTCGGATATCGTCTTTTGCAAGGAGTCAATGATGGGGTTGGCGGTCACCTGCCACCCACACCCTCTCATGCACACCCAGTCATAGAGCGACATCCAAATGTGTACCGACGCAGGTGAGTCATCCATGTCTCGCCTCCGTCGCTCGACGATGAGCTTGTCCAGTTTCTGCAATCGGGAGATGATGTTCATCGTTCCTGCGGACGAGGAGACTTGCTCACTCGAACCGTAGTACGATTTCTCCTCGATGTTTGTCCATCCCTGTTCGTTGACCATCATCTGGAAGGTCTTCGTGCTCCCTTTCGCATTGACAGCCCTCAAGGGCCAATCCAGGACCAAGAAGCTCTTCTTCTGAATCATCATGTCGCGGATCGTCGCCTCACCAATGGGGCCTCTTCTCTGATCCTTGATGATCCGGATCAACCGTCCAGGTGCGTTGTCTGGGTTCTTCTCCGCCTGGATCAACGCGTTGATGGCTTTGGCGCCCGGAAGGCGTCCAGTAATCAAGCATCCTGTTTGGGCACACATGAAAGCATACAGCTGAAGCCATGCCGCATTCCCTTTTCCAACATAGGAAAGAATGATCTTCTCCGCACTGGTCTTCTCCTCGAAATGTAATAGCGAAGAAGTCAGGCATCTCAGCATACACTCCCAATACGTCGCGTTCTTCCCTTCTGCGAGACATGGCCCAAATACGGTTTGTATGATTGGGTACCCTGTGTTGGCGTCTATGTTGAATTTCACGTTGACAGTCGCGCCACTCAGAGTAATACCCCCTTCGAATGAGGTGTATGTGTCGAGTCCAGCAGTTGGGTTGATGATTGACCATCGGTCATCATCACCACCGGAGTTCATGCGGAATATGGAGTCGATGATCTCGTTGTCGATCCTGACGGCATCGCTTGCATACGACCCCCCACTTGAAGCTCCCTGCTGGGGGACTGGCCCACCAGAGGTTTGGCTCCTTTGCCCGGAGCTCGACGACGACTTCTGCTGTCGCTCCGTCTTCTGCGGCGGTTCCGTCTTCGATGAACCCATTACCCACCACGTCGGCTCCTCTCCGATCACGAAGTCCTCGGGGTACCTCTCCAGTTCCCTGTCGGCTTCGTTAACGGTGCAATAGGCGTTCTGGTAGAAGTCGATCACGTTGTCCTTCTCCGCCTTCTTCTCGACCTCCTTCAACCAGCTTACCCATTTGCGCCGATCTTGGTTCTCAGCGGCCCTGTCAGCCGCGTGTGGCGCCAAGCTGATGGAGTTAATGTTCATCGCAGGCAGCGTTGATTTGTAAGATCATGTCGATGCACCACAGGAAGTTCCTGGCGACCTCTATCTCTCGATAGAGGTCCTTTAGCTCAATCTTGTCCTGACGGAAATAAGCCGTGTACGACTGATCCCTAGCATGCCTTTCCCCGACCAATGGCTGTAACCTCCTCATGATGAAGGAAACGCACATAAGTGAGTTGATTGCCCCAATGCATGCATCAGAGATGTCGCTGGGGGTTGACCCACAGATCATCCAGCGTAAAAGGTTGTGCTGGTTAGCTCTTTCATCTCTTCTCATTGCATACGCGAGGTTCTTCATCGACGCACGCAGCTCGTTCTGGTAGATCAGCCCAAGATCCCAATTCTTCTGGTAATCGTCTTTTGCTCCACGACCGTAGAAGTAAAGCTTGGGAGCCTTGATCACGCTCAACGTGAATACTTTCCCCCAGTTACGATCTCTGAACTTTGAGATTCTTCGATCATGCCTTTCAAACTCTGCAGTTGTCAGAAACTCCTCGGAGCTCCTCCACCTTCTCGACGACGAGGTTCTGGTTGGTTCGTCGCTGATGAACTCCTTGTAAACTTCCCCGACCTGAGTGTCTTGGTGGAACGCAGCTTTGAAAGACCGTTCATCATTGTCCTCGGCCACACCTGATGCGAGATCCCAAATATCTGTGATGGATCTCAACATATCTGCCCCTTCGATGCAATACTTGGTGACGTTGAGCAGTTCAGGGTTCTTTGCTAGTAGCGATGCCTCACCGCAAAGCTGGTTCAGCGCCGCCACAATCTTCTTCCCTTTGCTGCAAAATTCCCTCCAACCAAGCATGCATTCGTCAGCAGAAAGTTGTCCGAAAACTTTGCTGATAAACTCCAATGCGATCCTCATGGATTGCCCTTCTCCTTTCATCATTCCGCGGCACTTGGCAGAGTAGTACGCTGAGTAGGCGTAGATAGCGGGGACGCCAATGTCCTCGATCCACTTTATGCACATACCCAGGTCGCTGCCCATTTCCATTCTCTTGGGGATTCTCTTGCCCTCCTCGATGGCGTTCTTCACGAGGTTCCCCAAGAATATTGCCGCTTGCCTGGATTTCCCAACAGGCACACAGAAGAATTCATTCGTATTGACGACGGTCGCATTGGCAGTCATCTTGATGATATTCTCCAGAACCGGGAAAACCCAAAATAAGCAGCTGCAAATAATGCCGCAGAATAGTCCCAATAAGCGCCCAGCTTCTAATTGAGGTGCGGGACTGGCCCAACTCCTCTTCGAAACTTGAGGTTCGGGACTAGCCCAGCTCCCCTTCGGAACCAGAGGTTCGGGACTAGCCCAGCTCCTCGGTGGTACAGTCGGGGTGGTGCGGATCTCACACGCAGTAGCTTGATGCTTCCGCGATATCCCTCGCGCAATGCAAGCAAGAGCGAGTTTCAATGGTGCCGGCTGAAGGCACTTTGCTCGAGCACGAAAACGACGGAGGATCAAACCCACAATTAACGACGTGTACAACTGGGTTTCCTTGGTTTCTCGACCGGCACAAGGTCCATGCTCATGGTTTCCATTACATTTCTTAGACAACGAGCTGCCAAGGTCAAAGTTCCACGAAACAACTCTCCATGGTTTCTTGATTGGCATGGGTTTCTTAGCATACCTTTGCTTCAAGCCATAGCGACACCCATCAAACTCATGACTAATGCCATCATGAACAACCTCGTGCAGTCTCTTATCCTTCCAGTAATCGCAACTTCCAGGCAACTCAAACAAAATCGCAGCGCGTTTCGTCATGGCATGCCGTTTGATTTCAACGAAACGTTCAAACAACTTCGAAAATTCCATCTGTTTGGCCTCGATTTTCTCTGCGGTGTCAACTCCGCGAGTCTTGTTGAGGCGTGCCCATGATGATCCCCCCGTGCAAGGCCCGGCGAAGAACAACAAATCGGAAGGTTTAGTAAGCACATGTCTGGCGATTCTCCCCCCGTACTCGCTCAGTAAGTCATCGACCAAAGTATGGTGACGACCTGCGGCCCGTTATGGCGGGCAAGGGCAGTGAACCAGTTACGCGGTTCGGAACATGCCATCAGCACAATAGGCCGAGCCAAGTCAACACTGTACAAAGTGACGACTGTGCGAGTTCTCATACCAGGAAGCGAGACATGCACCGGAGCGCGAAGCACACCACCGTCATGTTTAACCATCGCGAGCTCAATACCCGGCGCTAACTGTGGTTTGTGCTTCACCGCAATGCGATATGGAACAAAACAACGACCAGGAACATGTTGCTCATGACTGGTATGCAGGCAACGCATAAGCAGCTTCAACCGGAGCAAAGTTTCCAAAGCAAGGTCATTGACACACTTTAATTCAATGCGCTCGTTCGACAGTTCTTCAACGAATGCGGCCAGCACGGACTGCATGTCAACATCCCCGGACCCGACGTGAATTGGTCGTGGTCGTGGAGATTGCTCCCGCGCCGGTACAGCAACCGGTACGGGATGAAACTGCCAAACTGCGCGTTCAACCCACCCATCAATCCGCTCACACTGCAACCCAGGGTCAACCCTGTCCTCAACTTTGAGCCATGACCCGTTCCTCAGAAACCAAGTGGAACGAAGCCACTTGCTCCCGAATGGTGTCACAACCGCGAGTGGAGGTTTCACACGCATCAATCTGGGTCCTTTGGCAACGACAACCGGATCATGTCCTTCATGCTCATGCAATCCTTCTTTGGATGTCAATCCGGACCACCACAGGTCCGGGGGCATGATCGGAATGTGTGTGTACGGAAATGTGGGAACTCCGTCAACCGTTCCCGAAGCAGTCTGCATGGTCCCTTTTATGGGATCACACGTAGGTGTGAGCGCCTTGAGGGTATCCGGGTCAGACAGCAAGCTCGGGTCGAGTAGACCAATCTGCAAACATGCATGTTTCCATTTGCGTCCATCATTGAACGCCTTGGTGTAGATGTCAGCCGCCATTCTGTCGGTGACCTCATACGCCAAATACATGTAATCACGTGTGAACATCTCATGCATCCACGAAATGCAAACACCATGGCTTCTCTCAAGGTGGCGCATCGTGGGGTTTCTCCCCGATCGCACGACACCGATCATAGCCTTGTTATCGTCATAGAACACGAAGTTCGGTGACTTCTTGAGAATCCGCTGCAACAACTTTAGAGCAGGCATACCCATCGCTCTCATGGCAACATCGGCCGCAACTATTTCGGCCTCAGGAGTTGAGTGACTCACACAACCCTGTCTTTTTGAGCTGCCAGACAACGGAAACCGAGTATTAGGCCCTTGTATATTCAAGTGTCCACCAGAGGTGGAACGTAGCGAGTCGACACATCCTGCAAAGTCAGCGTCCGCATACAAGGCCAAGTGCACATCATCCATGGAGTCTCCGACCCAACCGACCATGCGCCAATGTTTCGTATGATGTACATAGCACATCAAATGATGCAAACCCCGATCATCGGAGTCAGTCCACCTGTGCACATTCCGTGCCAGGCGATTCGCTTGCCGCAACAAATCGAAGCGGGCAATCCGCGCACCGTACAGCAACTTCATTAGTACGCTAGCGGCATGCGGAGCAAGGTGTCCACGCACGGGCTCCTTCATGGCCAACTCAGGAGTCCCTCCCCGCTGGTCCGGCACTGTGGCAGAACCGTCGGTGGGCACAAGATTGTTACACCAATTGCACACGACTGACGGCCCCTCTCTGGCAGGCTTCCGTGAGACGTGATTCTTTGTTTCTTCATGCAACTCAGGAGTGACAACCATATTCAACTTCACGTCGCCCGCCACCTCAAGATAGCGGTCGACACAGGAACGTAGGAACTGCTCCATGTCATAGGTCACCGTCGTGACACGGTGTCCGTTCCCGAGAGTGACATTTCCCTTACTTTGGTTACAACCAAGGTACATGTCAAGTCCAGTCTCGGGCTCAATCTTCAAACGTGTACGTAACATGCTCCATCCCTGGGCAAGGTTCTTCTGCGGCCCTGCCGTTTTGAAGTCATCGACGTACACAACCAGAACAAGCTGGAGCTTCTCATGAATGTACACTGACGGCCATTCCTCACCGATGGGTTCAAAACCAACGGCGCGCACCGATTCATCACAGTGCTGCTCCCAGAATGTTCCCGCATCTGGGTGTCCGTACAGCGCCTTCCTCAGTGGAACGACTGGTCTTCGCAATTGCATTCACTCGGCACAGCCTCTGGTGGCAATTCAATCCAACATGGCGTGCCTCTCAATGTGGCCTGAATGTACGCTTGAACAGCGTCGGCCATTTGCACATCCCAGCCTTCATGACAACCCAGAAAATCCGCCCAACGCGAGGCCTCAAACGAAGCAGGAGAGTTCCCCAAATCTTGAAACATCGCAGCTTCAAAGCTTTGATTCTTCACTTGGTTCCCCAACAACACGCCTCTACCCTTGAACTTCCTCTTAGGATCACCAACAGGCAACTGTGAGTGCTTTTCGACACAAATACCATGTGCGCGAGCCATGTGTATCTCTTCCCCTTTCGCTTTTGCCTCCTTGGCCACAGCGTCGTATTCTCGCACTGCACCAAGATCGAAGACGCCCTGGTCGATTAATCCCGACCATTCTTTCTTCATTGATGCCCACGCATCAGGGTTGGTCAGCATTTCCTTCCTGCCAACCGGTCTGGACACTAAAGCGTCGAAGAATCGTACAACTTTCACGGCTTTCTCTCTGTGCTGTATTCGCTCAGAAGTCACGCACGGCATCGATGGGTATTTCTTGGCTTCACCGTTTTCTCCTATTGCGGGCAACGCGAGTGGCACTTTTCCGGAAACTACCTCAGCAGACTCCTCCCATTCATACCAGGTAAAATCCGTCGATGCATCGATCGTTGGATCTGTCCCCGATGTCGTCTCAGCTTCATCTTTCTGACGCTCCATGACTGATGCAACTGCCTTTGTCCAATTTGGAGTCGATTTAGACCGCTCCTCAGATTTGAACTTCCAGGCGTAAATCACCACCAGACACGAAAATTCTTTCTCAAGCTGAACGTTTCGTCTCAAGACGTCTTGGGATTGCTTGGAATCCATGAGAACAACCACTCCGTCAACAGGATTAACAACTATCCTGACCCAATCAAGCTCAGCCAAGTGTTTCCCATCCATTGGGTTCTTGATCTTTGATATGTTCTTCCGCAATCCCCAATTGTACTGCCATTCAACTCCACCCCAGCGGTTTCGAAGCATTGCTCGAATTCTCTTACCACCGGGCATCTGCAATGTCTGTGCCTCTGCCGGCGAAATCTCAGGTTCCTTACTTTTGGGGTCATCTTTCTTCTTCTTGCCACCACCCTTCACCTCGGCCTTTTCTTCCACGGTGTAGTATTTCCTCATCATTGCCCATTCATCGGGAGTGTATTCTGGAGGTCTCGACGTCTTCATTAACCTGAAACCATCTTTCCCGACAGGATATGGTCTTCCGGCCTTATCGATCTTAACCTCCTTGCCATCATCGTTGACGTACGTGATGCCATCCCCAGGTAGTCCAGCTGACACATGTGGAAGGTCGGGCTTCTTAGCTCCTTCATCGCCCTTGGCATGTCCATCCCCTTTTCCTTTCGATGAGCTTGGTCTAGCATCCTCTTCTTCTACATGGTCCCCCCGACCTCCGACAAGTACTTCCGGACCATCGTCAAGCAGCAGACCAGCGATCTGGTCGACCTGGTCGTCGAGCAGTCGCTTTTCGTCACTCTGCAATAACTCGGGCTCGTAGTCTTCATCTTCGATCAGGCGGTCACGTGCATCCAGACCGATTGCATCGACAGACATCTCAATCCCCTCCAAAGTCTCGTTGGCAGCCTTGTACTTCTGTTGTATTGGGAATGTCAGAGGCGACTTGAGAATCATCCTCTCCGTCTGATGTGGCATTCTCAATCGAGGTGGAACCTTTGCTTTCTTGATGTTCAGCTCTGCACCTGCAAATGCAGTGAGGGCCCAAGCCCGATACTTGTTCGCCCAATGCATCCCGGTGCTCAACACGTATCCAGCAAATATACCGGTTTCCCCTCTTGGTTCGAATTTCTCCCTCTTCTCCCCTCGTGCTTCACTCGGCTTGAAGTCTACTAGCGCACCAAAAGGTATCTTCTCGCCTTTGAACTCCTCGCCACGCAGCCTCATCCAAGCGCTCGATCCATTTACTTCTTCGATGTTCATAAGATGGCACAGCGTGGTGATGGCCTGCACCCAGTAGCACGTGGGTAGACCGGCATGTACAAGACAAGCCGAAGTCTGGTCAATGATGAATTGGTTTGTTCTCTCAGCAAGGGAATTATTCTGCGGTCGTCCAGGCAGCGATAGGTCGTGGTTCAGTTTCAGCTCCACGCATGCGTTGATCAGTTCCGGGCCATCGTCCGAGTATACCTGCTTGATCTTCCTCCTCCCGCAGAAGTGCTTGATGGCCCTGACGACGGAGTCAGTGTCTCTTCTTGCAGTTGGATAAGCCATGATAATTCCGGTATATATGTCCCGAATAATGAGCGCATACCTGCCTTCCACTTCATGATCTCCTGACGCCGTCACAAAGTCGAACGTCACCAGGTCCCCGAACATCTTCACCTCCCTCTTGAAGGCCCCCGTTCGTGATCTGAAGTGTCTCATCTTTGCCTTGACGCATGATTCGCAGAAAGGGTTTCGATACCTGTGTGTAAGCAAATGAGCAATGGAGTTGGCGTCCCTCTTGAGGACTCCCACTTTCCTCTTTATAGATGATCCTTCGTACACATCAACTTCAATTCCGGCATCTGGATCATCCTCATCAACCTCTTCCTCGTTAGCTTCAGCATCACCATGTCGACGCGGGACTGGCTCAACGTCTACAGGTATTTCCTCAGCTACGGGAGGCGGACGTACCGGACCGGCTCCTCCGGGTGGTCCGAAGTCAAACGCACCATCATGGCGCTCGCCCTCGACCTCTGCGGATTCACCGACAGCGGCGGGTGTGACCTCGTTGTCATCGTCGCCATCCTGATCTGCCTCATCGTTCGTTACCATCGCCAATACTTCCGAAAAGTGCTCCTTGAGGTCGTCTATTGTAGGGCGATGCCTGTTACTCCGAAGTTTACCATCACTCACGAGGTATGGGATGTCGTCCTTGACTTGTAAGTGCACGAATCCCTGCTTTGGTGTAACCATGAAAGGTAGCTTACCAGGCATCCAGTGAAATGCATAACCCATTTTCATGCATCTCCTCCCTACCGACAATACCGTGGGTGTCTCGTCCAACACGTGCGGCTCGACAGTCTCGTCCAATTCGTCCACGACTATCTTGGCCACATCGGACGTGGAAGTGGAACCATTTGCGGTCTGAAACACGATCTCATCATCATCCTTCACAATATCGACACCTAGACTCTTTGCCTTGGCTCTTCCAATGAGATCATGACCACATCCAGTATCCATCAACCACTTCACCCGTTTGCTGATGCACGTTGACATTGCGAACACATTCTTCGGCAAACCATGCTGCTTCTTCCAGTCGACAGCCGATTCCTTGATCTCGTCCTTGTTCCGATCATATTCGAACATTATGCTGCTCTCCTTGGTTACTGGGAAGTAGTGCTTCTTGTACACGTCATCTACCACCTCTCTCAGTATCCTCGCTCTTATCAATGATCGTTGGACTTGATAGGCTGATAATTCTCGATGATCACTGCTCTTGAACTTCTTCTCGTCGACGTGCACGTACTGATAGGCTCATTTTCATTGTCCTCATAGCCGTGCCACTCCCCTTTTCGTTCCCATTGCCTGGTGATCTCCCCATTCTCGTCGACTTCGAGTACTTCCTTGAACCATACCATTTTCTCGGGGATCTCGGATTCGCCAGACCATCTTGATGATTCGCTCATTGCGTCGTCATCATGCTCGTGGTAGACAGTCTCGGCTTCATCCGGTTCGACATGGTCAACGTCCTTCTTGAAGCTGACCTTTCCCGCAGGAGCTGATTGCTTCATGACTATCGCAGGCATCGCGATGGCCCTTCTTGCAATAGCAGGCGCTGCGGCCTTGGCGGCAGCCTTCGACTTGGCTTGTGCCTTGTCGCTCGACGTTGCCGGAGCTGAATTGTTCTTGATGAGCTCGTGCCTATACTTGCAAGCACTCCCCTTGTCGCATTTTCCCTTCTGAAACGCGAAACATGCCCCGTCATCCCTCTTTGGTGACGATGATCTGGACTTGGACTTACCTTTTCCTTTCCCTTTGGACATGTTCTCCAGCTTGTGCTCCGTCTTCTTGCTATGGGAAAAGTTGCATTCATTCCCTTTTACGCACCCCTTCGCTGATTTGAAGTGGTACCAACATGGGTTATCTTTACCTCCACCCGGACTCTTGCCTCTGTCGCCGGCACCATCGGACTTGCCGTTCTTGCCAGCGTGACCCTTTGCCTTGGCCTTTGGGAGTACAGGAGCAGCATCAGGTCCACTAGATTTCCCCTTCCTGCCTTTGCCACCCTGGTTCTCCTGTTTGCCAGTGGCTGGGGCTGCATTTCTACCGCCCGAATTCATCATCGACTTGACCGATTTCTCCTTCATGTCAAGCATCAGGTCCTCCCGATCTGCCTTGATCTGATGGTCGATCAATGCCAACAAGAATTCGTACGTCTTTTGAGGATGCTTGTCCGGCAATCTGTGGTAGGCGTTGAGGCCGAACTCCATCTTCTTGCTCCCCTTGATCTTCCTGTAGAGAATATCTCTGAGAGCCAATTTGCTGGGTCTGTCTTCGCTCCTCATCTTCAGCAACAAATCATACCACCTGTTCCTGAATATAACCAAGTTCTTGTCTCCAGGAAAGTCAAGGTTGAATAGGTGCTCGATGTGGTAGACAAGATCCGTTCGATCTGAAGTTCTGAATGATTGCATAACCAATGCCACCAACTCTCGTCCCTTCACGATCACCCCTTGTTGATGTCGTAGTTCCGAATGCCGCGTAGCATCGAGGTACACGTCTTTGGCTTCGTCAGGTGCTTGTTTCAACATGTTCTGCATGCCCATGGCCATTTTGATATCTATCGTAGCGAATCTGTCGCCGCCGGAGTCGCTCAGCATATTCAGGTCTGGGTTTAACCCAAGAGCCTGTTCCAACCATTTCGTCCATGCGTCAGTATCTGGATCTGCGCATGCGCTCAGAACATTCATCAGCAGTTGCATCTTCCAGTTGTCGAGTTGATGGATCTTTGGCCAAGCAGGAATAGACACCCTCTCGGCTTCTTTCCTCGAAATCCTCGGTCTTTCGTTCTTGGTTTCTCGATCATCCCTCGATCTTCTGCGCCTCCTCCGTGTCCGATTGTCATCTTCTTCTTCTTCTTCTTCCTCGTCCTCTTCGTCCTCTTCATCGTCGTCATCCTCGTCCTCATCACCGGGTGGATCATCCGGAGGTCCTCCTCCGCCACCTGTGAGGCTCAACTGACGTCGACCTGCCCCTTGTCTATTTCCATTGGGCGAGAATCCACCGTAATCCAATGGGGGTGTAGTACCGTTGTTTCCCCCTCCATCACCACTACCACCAGCTGTAGTAGCGAGTTGTGGGACATGCCCAACAACCCCCTGCATCTGGGATAGGTGTACATCGATCATTGGATCACCAAAAGACGGAAAAAGAATCGAACCTGGCATTAGTGACGAATTAGGGATCAGATTCGATGATGATGACGGGAATAACCCAGTCACCCTCTTGTCTACCCTAGTCGAATTAGCTTGGGGTCCTCCCTCAGCGCGTTTCACTACTGCTCGTTCACGATGTCCATCTTTACTACTAGAGGCTTCCTGTGTCTCCAGCTTCTTGAGTGCTCGTAGTTCCTCGTTGTCAGCATCGAGTTGACGAACAAAACTCTCTTCTTGCTTGAGCGTCGCCTCTCTTTCTTTCAGCTGTCCCTGAAGCTCATGCATCTCCTCGAGGTACTCATCATACACCCCTTTAGCTGTCAATCTCCAGTACTCAGCCTCCTTCGATTTCTCGTCCATCGTGCACCGCTCTTCTTGTTTTGCTTCTCTGACCTGGGCTAACTCCAGGATCGCATCTTGACGATGACCACCCTCGATAGCAATCATCTGGTCCTTCTTCGACACGTCGGATTCGTACTGTTTGACGATCTCCTCCTTCTCGCGAAGCAAGCACTCTGCTCTCTTCGATTCTTGCTCCGCGAATGTTGTAACGTCGTTCAGTCTCGCCATCAACTGCTCCCTGGAGTCCTCCATAGAGTACGTCTCGGGGCGTTTGACGAGTGCATGCTCCAACTGTGATTTTAGACTTTGGACCATCTCCTCCTCGTTGAACTTCTCGATAGATATAGACGATTCGATACCTCTGATCTGTTGCTGATAAACTGATATTTGTTGTGAAGCCTCACGGTGTATCTGATTTGCTTGTATAGCTGATTCCTGCGCGGCCGACTTCTCGCTTGCCATGTAGGATCTCATCACTGCAATCTCCCGCTTCTGCTCCATAATAGTTCCCTCAGCTTGTCTCATCTGTTGTATGATAACATTCGACTCCATGTCTTTCTTTTCCCCGTACTGATATGCGTTCATTTCCACCTTGCGCATCTGTTGGGCTTCCTCCTCAAACTTGCGCCATGCCTCAGCCATGTGGTGTTGGTGGTGACTCACAAGATGTCCCGACTGCTTGCTGGCAATCTCGCATCGTCTCTCCAGCTCCTGGATCCGGATGGTGCTCCCATAGTCTTCTTGATGAAGATTCGCCATCGCTGCCGACATTTCATCAAGTGTCTTTTGATATTCCCCGATCTCCATCTCCATCTTGTTCTTTTCTTTAATCGCGGCGCGAAACTCTGCACTGGTGGGTGATTTAGACCTCCCACCTTTCGATGTTGACCTCACGCCCTTCTGCGACGTCCGTGGTGTCGCAGGCGAAGATGATGATCTTCTCGGTGGGGATTCTCTTTGCTTCGACTCCTGACGAGCATCGATCTGTTTCCATGATATTGTAGGAGTGGATACGTCGCTGAATAGCGCGGATCCTCCGCTCCCAGGTTCATCCTGTGAATCTGCGATCAAATCCATCACCGCAGGAAGAGCCATCAATCCATTGGATCCCTCTGAGCTGCTGTTCCCAAAAGTTGCAGTACTTGGGCTCGCTGAAGATGCCATTGTACTGTGTAGGTTATTGTCCCTTTATTGTCCCTGTACCCGCAATAAACCAGCTGTCTCTCTGTCCAGTGTAGAGCTTGTCGATACGGCTGATAACCTGTCAAGAGACGGCAAGGTGACGTCCCGTGGGACGCTGTCCACCGAACCCTCCAGCTGTAATACCAACCACGTAGAAAGGTGTATACGGTCAAACCGTTATAGCCGAACCCGTGCAAATGTTGTAAGGGAGAAGGAATAATAGTTACAACAGTGGTCCTGACAAATGCAGCGCAAGCGAAGTGTTTTCCGCTCTCAATTGCCGATCACGTATGAACGCAGCTACACATAAGATCTTGAACCTCACTTGTGTCTTGAGCCAAATGGCAATCAATGGAACCTTGGAAGCAACACAAATACGGACCGCAGAACTGCTTCCCAATTTAGGCACGGGGCCAGGAGGGTTTTAACACCTCCCAACAAACATTTGACAGTGAACACCCGTATACGGCCATGCCTTCGCCTTCGCCCTCGTTGAAGCGCCGCCACAATCCCACAGCTCGCGCCCAGCCGGGCGCCTCAGCGATCCAGGCGGCCACCTGACCCAATGGAATGCGAAACGACTGAAAAGGTGCCCAAAGGTTTTGCAGTGGGAGACGTTGGCTTCTCCAGTTGGCCAAAGAGAGGTCTGCTTCAAGTTTCTGTTAAGTAGGCGTTTTTTTGGTGTCAGTCGTGCAATTGCATTTGCACGCCGTTGCTTTGGCACTGGACTTTTCCCGCTTGAGGTGGCAAAAATTGCACAGTTGTTGGGCTCCTCCGTTGAACTGAAGAATCAAAACAAAACTTGCAGGCGGGCCAGCAAATATCCAGCTACGAGCTAAGGGCTGAGATCTACCCAAAACTGATTAGCGCGTCAGGAGGTTTGATGTGCGCAGCGTTTGTTTCCGCAAACTCTTCGTCAGGGGGAACATGTTTGGGCATTTTTTCCTCGAAAGCATTGCGAAGGGTTCTTTGGAAAAAACCGGCTGACGGCTACACAGCTGACTTACGCAGCGTGCTTGACAAAGCCTGACTTACGCAGCCTAGCTTACGCAGCGTGACTTACTCACACCGACTTACGCAGCCTGACTTACACAGCCTGACTTCCGCAGCCTATCTTACGAAGCCTAGGATACGCAGCCTGACATGCGTAGCCTGAGCTACGCAGCCTGACTTACGCAGCCTGACTTACGCAGCCTGACTTACGCAGCTTGACTTACGCAGCCTAGCTTACGCAGCCTGACTTACGCAGCCTGACTTACGCAGCCTAGGTTACGCAGCCTGACATATATAGCCTAGCTTACGTAGCCTGACTTACGCAGCCTGGCTTACGCAGCCTCACTTACGCTGCCTAGCTCACGCAGCCGAGCCTCGCAGCCCTTATGTCTTCTTTCTTAGCCGGGGGTGGGTCTGGCGGGCGCTGGGGGGATGAACCCTCTGCGGGGAGCGTGAGTGTCGAATCGCTCTATTGACAGCCAGCATTGGGGTTTCAGACACAAGGCCAGCTTGGACAGGATCACCATGCAGCCCCGCAATCCGGGCCAACGGCAATGAGTCATACGCTGACGCAATCTCAGCGGCTACTTTCTGCAACTCGTCAGCAGACCCGGGAAGGGCACCTCGGCTTTTTCACCACCCTCGACCCTGCGCAAATTCTGCTGCTACCTCTCCAACGCCCCCGCTGTACAGTAGAACTAGCAAGCTTGAAAAACTCGTCGGCGCACATCGCCAGCTATGGCCCCTCTGATGAGGCCGAGTCTGTCGCTTTGCCCTCTTCTGCAGCGCCCGCAGGCGTTGACCCACATCTTCCAGCTCCGCTCTTAACACTTCCGGGCTCCCCGACATGGCTGGCGCCACGTTGAACCGGTAAAGTTTAGACACGCCGCGCAAGTCTGAGCAACTCAGAAGCAACTAGTCGCTGTAAAAGCCATTGCGGAAAACAACCGCGACAAGAAGGGTGCCAAGTTGAACTGCGCTTGTGTAAAGCCACGTGCTGGAGAAGGTTATTGAGTCTAAATCTTCAATTTCCTGCAACAGACGACGAGCAACTGGATCAAGCGCAACTGCGCTCAGCGCTGGGGAAATGAAGACATGAGTGTCGAAAACTGTAACGCGAAGCGTATCCCTGCCTAAGCGGCAAAGAAGCGTTGCGCAACTGTAGAGGACCAGGTTATCAGGTCTGCATCGCGTCTACATGCCCAACCCCGGAAACAGGCGCGGCTCAAAATGCGAAACTTGCCACTTTTCTCTTGCACTCTTTCGGTTTGCCCTAGACCAAGACTGCAAGGCAATCTGGAACACGCGTGTGATTTTGGTTAGCGTTCGCGGTCCGAGCAGAAATAGCGCAAAGACTTTTCACGTCGGCTTTTCCTTTTGCAGAAAGGGACGCGCTGGGCCAAAACTGGTCGCTTTTTGGCGGTCCGGCCTTGCTTACGTTCTCTTTTGCAGCCTTCCTGGCCCCGCCAACTTGAAAACCACGCAGCCTAAACCCTAAGCAGAGCTGGCGTTTTCTAGCGCAACATAGCTGCTACTCAAAAAGGGGCAACCTTGCACAGCGGAAGGCCAATCTGCAGGTTTGCAACAACAAATCGTTTCTTGCCGGCAAAACAAGCAAATTCCACTTGAGACCCACACTTCTGGCCGCGGGTTGCGTTTGGGAGTTATACGTTCAAACGCACAAAGCTTAGGTAGAGCCGCAAAGAAGCTTCCAAAGGGCAAACAAATAGCACTCTTGGAGACCAAATCCCATCCTTGCAACTCCAAGCTCAGCACACCCACGCAATCCAGCACGTGGGCCGCCCCTGCCTGCCCTGCGAGCAGGCTCCCATCCTGCAGGTGCAGCCAGCAAACACAAAACGCAAAGTTCGAAGAAGGCAAGCGCGCTGCAATTTGTCACCCACTGAGCTGCCACGCTGAGTGCCTGACTGGACGTAGGCAACAAAAGCGTAAAACTTGTGAAGGCTCCTTGGCGCACACTCCACAACCTAACCAACAAGCGACCTTCCTGCCCTGTGACTTGCTATTTTGCGCTGGAAAGCAACTCAGACACCAGCATTAGCCACTGCGTTTGCTGGGAGCTGGAATTAGGCAGAGGACAGAAAAATTTTTCCGACAGCTGTACAACCACCCTGTTTCCCGGGTTGCCAAGCCAGTCATGCGACTCCAGATGCTGCAAGTTCTTGGTTGAGAAGTTAATTGTTACAGCCACGGGGACGCAAAACAAATCCAGGTGGAATGCACAAGTTCCGCCTGCTGGACCCAAACCCCACAAGGGAATCATACTTTCCCTGCAGCTTGTCTTGATGGTCGACAACAAACTGCAGGTCACGGACGTCATCTAAAACAATCCCATCGTGTGCTTTGCGGGAGAACTGCCACATCCCGTCTGGGAAAAAGTCCAAGGAACCTATCTTGAGTTCCAAGCAAAGCAGGATCGAAAAAGGCTCTTTGCCCACTCTGCCTTGCCACTGCGGGAGGGGCCAAGCACCACCAGGATGGGATACCGAAGCGCATCTTTCTTGAAGAGCTGCAGCCAAGCATCCGCTTCAGGGATGGATGGAAACTGTTGGTAAATTTCTGGGTTGCTGCGAATCCTCTTGACCCGCTCCTTGACAGCCAGCTGTGAAGCCACTCGATCTTCCCGTTCGAGGCAAGCCTGCAGATTCCGCTTCCTTGAAACCACGCCATCCCGGGTCAGGAAGAGAAGCCGCTCATAAACTTCAGAACTGATTTTACGCTGCTTCCACAGTGTCTCAGGCCACTTGCCAAGAACCTGATACTTCTTGACAGAATCTGCCCAGCAAGGTAAGTAATCTCCTCGGTGAACAAGGTGCCGCACTTGTCAGCGTACACATAGAAGAACCCCCGGTCGATGGACCGTTGTAAGCTCTTGCGGCAAAGGCCCTCCCCGCATATGTCTGTGGTGGGCGTGTTTGTGCGGCTGCTCCCGAAGCTGAACTGCCCTGTCAGCAGCTGCAAACTGCAACATGACACGTGTGTGAGGGGCTCCTGACTCACACCGCTCCATAGAAGCGCACCAGTTCAGCATTTCCAAGGTTGGAGGTGGTCTGTCAGAAAGCAGGCCAAGCGGACTCGGGGACATTGTGGTAGGTCAGGAGGACAGCGCTGGAGCGTATGTGATAAGGCTTTGCAGAACTGCTTCCTCCGCCTGTCTGAATCGGCAAAGTCGTGGCCTTCTTGTCTTGACGAATGCGGGCCTGGCCACAAAGTTGTCGCCACTTCTCCCTTGCTGCCTGCAGCCATTGTTGGTCTTCCAACTTGCCGCCCTTGTCCGGGTGAGTCCGTTTTACCACTTTCCGGAAGGCCGCCTCCGCAACATGAGTCTCGGAGTCTCTGCTGACTTGCAGATGCAGACGGATGCAGAGCATACTGCTGCGCAAGAGAGAGCAAGACAGTGACAAGCGCTCTCTTGGCAGCTTGCACTGCGGAGACAACCATGGCGGAGGAGCACGGGCTACTTTGACTTAAAATTCCCAAGGATTGAGCCTCCGCGGAGGAGTTGTCTGTGCAAAACTGCCTAGCACGGCCGCGGAGGAGACCTCCGCCCGTTTTAAATATACATAGTTTTTTGTTCCGTTCTACAGCTCCTCCGTGCTCCACTGACAAACAACCCCGCTAAGAATCTATGGGGGTGAAGGGGCTGCGCCTGTCCTTGGGGACGCTGGCTTGAAGCAGTGTAGACGACGTGCCTGACGCGAAAAAACTCAGGCTTCCCACCTTCACAGCTTTGTGTTCTAAGACTCGCGCCAAAGATTCCTCGGTTTGCGCAGACAACGCGCTAGCTGTGGCACTGTGCGGTTTTCTTCTTCGGGGATTCGCAACTTCGCCGACAAACCCTCTGCGGGGATTGTGTGTCGAAGCGCCCTCGCTGTGGCGCCGTGCGGCTTTGCAACTTCGCCCGCGAACCCTCTGCGGAGATTGCGCGTGTCGAATCGCGCTCGCTGTGGCGCCGTGCGAATTTGCAACTTCGCCGAGGAACCCTCTGTGGAGATTGTGTGTGTGTGTGTGTGTGCGTGTCGAATCGCTCTCGCTGTGGCGCCGTGCGAATTTGCAACTTCGCCAACGAACCCTCTGTGGAGATTGCGAGTGTCGAATCGCTCTCGCTGTGCCGCCGTGCGGAGATTGTACGTGTCGAATCGCTCTCGCTGTGGCGCCGTGCGGAGATTGCGCGTGACGGATCGCTCGAGCTGTGGCGCCGCGCGAATTTCTTGCTTTCGCTGCTCGCGAATGGTCTTTGAAAGTTGTCTCGTGGTTTGCGCGCCTGCTTTCGCAATCGCGTCGTCGGTTCCCCGCTGGTCCGCGCCAGCTCCGGCTCAAGAATACCAATTCTCAAGTTCCAAAGTATAGTACGGAAACTGCGCTCCCGCAGGTCTGGCTGTAAAAGTAGTACGCGAAGTGCACTCCCGCAGCTCCCGCTGCACAATCGCAAAACAGAAAGAGAAGGATAAAGAAAAAGAGAAAAGAAAAGGACAAAGATCAAAGAGAAACAGAAATGAAAGAGACAGAGAGCGGGAGAGAGAGAGAGAGAGAGAAGAAAAAAAAAAGGTAAAGAGAAAGAGAAAGAGAAAAAAAAGAGACAGAGAGCGGGAGAGAGAGAGGAAAAGAAAGGTGAAGAGAAAGAGAAAGAGAAAGAGAGAGAGAGAGAGAGACGGGGCGAATCGATTGCACAGCGGCGCGCGCAACTCAGTGTTGAATGCGTGGGCTTGATTGCGCAGTTTCACGTTCGCCGAGTAGCATTGCACATGGATGATGAGGCAATGCTGCAATGCGATTGCTGCATGCTAGAAATAGGTTGCAAAGCAACCAACAAACATCACCCCCAACAAACAGCCCTCCCCACATCAAAAGGAACAAACAAGCAACTGAACACATTACACGAATCAAGCTCATTTCAATTGCCGAGCGCCCACCTGCGCTAGCGGGTCTGGACCCTGCAAAACGTCTGCCAGCCGTTGGCCGTCAGCACGTAGCACCACGGCACAAACCTTCTCTGCCTGCGTACCCCTTCCGGTTCGATTGCGAAACCGGGAAAAGTTGGGTGACAGGAGAGAGCACAATTCGGTCATTTTGTTGCTCATCCCCTGCACTTACCCACAATTACCCACACAAAGGACATGTTCCATCAAATTTCACCCTGGTGCGCAACCCCCCTGGTCTCTCTTTGAAGGGAAGCAGTCATCAAAGTCGAGCTTTGAACAAACTTTGATAAACAGTTTGCCCGACCGGACCCACAGGGCGAGGCACAGGCACACGCAGTTCAGAATCCTTCTGCAAATCAATTGCAAACACCTTTTAAGCAAGCACACCCCTGTCATAATTGCCTTGTATGAGTGTGAAGGGCGTGCGCCTGAGAATCTCAAATGCCCCTCTGCAGCAGGTGGCTGGTTAGCCGAACCAAAACGACTTTCCTCATCCAAGCTGCAGATTTCAACGAAGCGACGGCCGCAGGCAAGCAGTCCGTTGCAAAGAAGATGCGGCACTGCTCACGCTTCACCCGTTTGGCACTCAGGCGCGTCCGCAGCTCCCAAAGAGCAAGTCGATCTAAACCTGGATCGGGGCCATGACTAAACATTGACCAAAAAGAAAAGCCACGAGGTCAAAAGGTCGGCTTTGGCAAGTGAGACAATATGGGTCCGTCTTTTTAGGGTACCCCTCAAAATCATGCCTTTAAAAACCAACCAACAGGATAAACCCCCAAAAACGACACACACACACACACCCCTACATATGGCGCATGGCATTGAACATTTTCCCAAAACATGAACGAAAAGCAGCCGAGAAACCTCCCTGGCTGAGAGTCATCATGTACTGCGCCTGGCCAGGTGGGCAACATGGCTGCATCGTGCCCTCCGGGTGTGCGCATTGTTTGAGGACCCACAAGATGGTGTTTGGTTGGTTTCCCGCTAAAACCACCCCCAAAAAGGGAAGCCTCAAGCAAAGACCAAGGGACGAGGCGAGCTTGCCAAGTGATTTCATTTGGCTCTCCACGCTGCCTATCCGATCCGCCTTGTGCAACAAACCTGGCCAGCATATTGCGGATCCAACACTAGGCCAGTAGTCCGTTCCCGGAAACACACGAAAGGGGTTTGAGCACGCAAAGCTGTTTGAACTAGCCCTTTGTGTGTGTGTCTTTTCCCAGGCATCTGTGCCGTGTTTCACGGGCGTGTAAGGTCTTCGCGTTCGTTGACCCTACAAATATCTGCTTTGGAAGGCAACAGTTTGGCCTTTTCGGACTTGGGAGGCTGCAAGGACCGGCGTCAAGAGTCAGATCATGTTTAGCAGGGATCCTTACGTTATACACCTGAACATTGCCTTGTACATGGTGGTTTGCCTTTGTCTTGGTGGCAAAAGCCATGTTTCAACTGGTTGCAAAATGTATCGTTTAAGGAGCCCTGTTAAAGAGGGCGCAATCCCACCCACATGTCGTTTCCCCGGCCTTGTCCGCATCCAAGGGTTCGTCCTCCTCCTCCTCCAAGGCCAGGCGCAGGATTCGGGCCAACTGGCTCTCTTTGCCGTGAACGCGCTGCGCGAGATCTAGAGGCTGCTCTTGTGTGAGGTGCGTCCTGCACAAGCAACGTAGCCTGCAGTCATGCGGCTTCTCCTAATCGAGTTTGGAACTGGTTTGGATTTGGGGCACTCATGCGGGCACCCATGCAGGTAGTATCAACCCGAGAAACTTTCCACGGCACAAACAACTGGGCAAGCGTGTTCTAAAGGTCTGCTTCTCTCAACACTGTTCAGTGTGCTGTGACATACTCCCCACATGCGTTCTGGTTTCGCACACCCGTGCCGCGCGCAAGCTGCGCCCTGCAAGCATTGTGGTGCGGACGGTTACTGTGCGCTTCTTGTGATGTGACACTCAGGCGACACCTTCCACCCACATATGTTGTGCATTCAGAAAGCTCAACGTAACACGTGCAAATTGGATCGGATAAGCTTGCGGATACCCGACTGCAATCTACTCCAGCAATCTACTCCAACAGCCGCAACTCAGCCTCGCCAAACCCAGAGACAGCATCGTTCAGTCTCGCCATAAACACAAATCTCCGTCGAAGAATGCAGCTTCCTGGTTGCTCTCTCTGTACGCTACTTGACTTCCTAAGCTTTCGCAACTCAAACAGGGCAAGCGATTTTGCCCCCCGATGGGCAAATACTGGTTGCAGCTGGGCAGTTGTCCCAACATAGTTCAAGGTGATATATTGCAACTTTGGGATGCCTGCCACAGAACCGATGCCCAGGGAACCTCCGCGACCTTTACAGGCCGTTCATTTTTCTGGGAATTCCTAAAACCATGGGCTGAGAGGAGTGGCCAACATTGCAAACCGGGGTGCAGCTAAACCGGGACAGGGGATGGGTGGGACAATTGCTCAACATCAAATCAAGCGTCCACTGTGCCACCTGAATGGCCTACGAAATCTCTCCCAATCACATTGCCACAAACACGTCTCGATTCGTCTCTGGTTGATGGCGAGCCCTTGAAGCAGCATCTCCAGAAGACCTCATGATTCCGTCAACCGTTGCTGAACCAGCTCAGGCTGGTTCTCCACAGGTTTGTTTGCAGCCAGCTTGGTTTTTGTTTAAACGTGGGTGCCAGTTAGCACCGAATTGCTTCGCTCCTCTTTGCCATCTGGTGCGCCGTGATGGCCTTAGGCCTGGGGTTGGCCCTGGCCGCCAGCAACAGCTCCAGGGCCTGCGCTCAAGCATTGACCCCCAATCTAGAAAAGCAAAGTTTGTCCATGTTCCTTTTGGATTTTAGTGTCGTTTTGGGGAAACATGACAATGGGCTGTTGAGCATCGAACAGGGGAGCAGCCATTCAAATACTCGTTCTCAATAGGGAAATTCAGTTTGAAGTCATTCCCTCATTCCCTAGTGAGAACCAGCCAAAAACGGTCTTAAACAATTTGGACCTGCAAATTAAAAAATACAATGGGTCATATTCATATTTCTCGTTTTGGGGGGACCCCTTTTTTCGGGTTCCATTTTGTTTTGCAGCCTACATGCTGTTCTTGCAGGGTCCTTTGGGCAGAGTAGCATATGCCATGCGAAGCACCAGTGTTTCGTGAACGGCAGAAGGAAAACAATCGAATGGTGTTGATCACGGTTTCATTTTGAGGTCGGAGAATATGCATGCTCGCCATGTTCAAGGCCAACCAAGGAAAACGACCATGGGGCCCCCCATCACCAACATATCCGCAGGTCGAATATTGCTTTCAACCCCATCAGATTCCCTTCCCTTCAAAGGGGACCAGAGTGGCGCTTATTTGAAACAAAGTTGCAACCGATCAGGGTTGTGGGACTTGCCCACTTCTGTGATGTGGAACGACTTCCACTTGCCTAATTGGTTCGTGTGTTTCCCGTCGCTTTTTCCCACTCTTTCTTGTGATTTTTGCCCACGTTCTTGCCGCTGGGGGCGGACCTTTTACAAGAGTAGTGTGGTTCAAGGTGCTTAGGGTGGGTTCGAGTTGGGTTTAGGGTTTACGGGGTTCAAGGTAGCTTCACGGTAGGTTAGGGTAGGTATGGGTAGGGTAGGCTGGGTTTAGGGTAGCTTAAAGGGAAGTTTAGGGTGGGTGTTTTAAGGTTGGTTAGGCTCAGCTGCCCAATGCCTAGGGCAAAAAAAGGACATCCTTTTTTCGTTGCAGCGCCTTGTTTCATGTATGGTTGGCCGCGGCAAGTCCGAACACCATTCTGGCTCTGCAGCTTCCCCAGCCATTTGTTGGCGCTTGACGCGTCAGGCTGGCAAGGCAGCAAGGTCCTGCAGGTGTGGGAGACACACATGTTTGCTCCACTGCGCCAAAAAAAAGCAGCCTTGCTTGCCAGCCGCTGCGGGCAAAGCACCTGTGCCTTTTTTTGGCGGACCCCCCTCACGCTCTGTGCCAGTCAATTCCGTTTAGAGATAAGCACTGCAGTGGCTCATGAAGACACCCCAACGCATCACCTTGCTGTATCTTTTGGCAGCCACATCTTCTTTGTAACTGTCATGGTGCGTGCCAATCGCTAGGGTTGAACAATGGCACAGAGGGATGTGCACTTGTAACACAAGTAGCTAAGTCTCAGGCATCAGCCGGAGGATCGACCGACACAAGCTGCCCTTGTAGCGAGCAGCTGACTTCACCAACTTGCCGAGCTCGTGATGCAGTGACAGCGAGGGGTCGAAGCAGACCCTCCTGTTCTACAGACAGTGCTTCTTGCAAGCGAATCAAGGGCTGCAGCAAGCGGCCCACTGGTCCCGGCCACATAGCCGCCGAACAGTCGCACCGGGCAGCACAAAGCCCAATTCACCTGTCGTAAGCCTGCGCACACAATATCGTAACATTGGCACTCACTTGCCGGAGTTTTGGTGCTCAACGCGCCGCCTCTCAAAGCTGATGTTTTGACGGGTCTGCCTAATGTTCCGGGCAGAGCGGCCAACATAGTTCTCCCAACATAGCCTGTTCGAAATTCCGGGGGCCTAATCGCAATCTGTAATCCGCTTATTCCTTGTTTTTGTTGGTAATCTGCTTAATCCGTAATCCGCGCTGCAAACTTTGGGTCAGAACCGAGTGCGTTCAGTTGGTTTAGGTTGGGTTTGGGGTGGGTTTAGGGTGGGTGTAGGGTGGTTTAGGGTGGGTGTAGGTGTTCAGGGTGCCTAGGGTTCGTTCAGACTGGTTTGGGTTGGTTTTGAGGGTGGGTTTAGGGTGGGTTCAGGGTGGGCTTAAGGTGGGTTTAGGGTGCGTTGGGGGTTGGTATAGGGTGGGCTTGGGGGTGGCTTTGGGTTAGGGTGTGTTTGTGGGCCTAGGGCAGTTTAGGGTTGGTTTTGTGTTATCAAGCCTAGGCCACCTAAGGTAATACCTAGGCAAGCAGCAAACCGTTGACTACTTTTCACACTGCTGATAGTGCTCTTGAAGTCTGTAGCGGCGGAGCATGTACAAGGTACACTCATGCACAGGGTTGGAACCTGAATCCACACCCCCCTCATTTGAGATTGAGCAACAACGAAAATGTCGGCAGGTTTTGCAACCCGCTTTGATTCCATACGCACATCCATTGCACGTTGAAAATGGACATTACACATCCGTCGTGCATGCAAATTGCTACTCTCTCTCAGAAGGGCTCCGTTGTGATGAGGATTGCATTCACCACCTTCCGCTAGTAGACCAGCCGCGCGAACTCCAGGTCGACCACTGCCAGCCGCTCCAGTCCTGACTGCTCCAGTCCTGACTGCCCCAATCTCTCCAGCTTCGGCTTCTGGCAGCGGAGCTGGAGGCGGGCTGAGCAGCTTGCACAGGTCCGCGGGCGCGGTCCTCGGCGCTTTGCTTTTGGCTGCGCCGTGCGAGCTTCTTCGCATCGTCCTCCGCCTGGCCGCAAATCTCCTTGACTTCAGCTTCGAGGTCCACGGCTCCGGTTGCCCGGAGCGTAGGGAACTTCGCGCCAAAGGTGACGAGATTGCGCATCCCCGGGAGGATGTTGACCTGGTCGACGAATTGATGAAGACTCAGCATTTTCCCGTTGTACGAGAATAGCCATGGAAACTCAAGCAGGCTGGCGTCATAGTCCCCGACCTTGCCGCCGGTGACGTAGACGGTCCTCACATATTGGAGACCTCGTTTTCCATAGCGTGGCCCAACCCCGAGAAGTCGTTGATCATAACTCCGTGGAAATTCGGGGAGGACACAAAACCTATAGATAGACATCTGGTAGAGGCTGTCGCGGTTGTGCCCTTGCTCCACCATGCGAAGGGCGAAGGTCGCGTCTTTGTCAAACCGATCTACCACATTGTCGTATCCAAGCTTGCGGGCCCTGCTGTCGTAGTTCTTCGAAGCCTCGATCTGCTTGGCTTCAAAGGATGTTGCTCCTCTCTTTGCAACATCAGCATAGCCCTTGAAATCATTGATGAGGAGCTGGTCAACCGTCTTGCCGACGCGGTGGCTCACCTCCTCAAGCATCTGCGTTCTCCGCTTTGCGGCTCTGAAGAGCTGAACGTCGTTGTTCTCCTTGGTGCTCCGTCCACAGCGCTGACACTTGAGCTGCCCCTGCATCATGTCCTCGCCGCAGAGGCTGCAGTCCGTGTAGTGGACGGGCATCGCAAAGGTCTTGAAACGGACAACTGAGGTGTCGGCCGCGGGTTGCCCCGGGCAAGAAGCGGCCGTATCCTCATTTGTCTGCTCTTCTTCAGGATTTGTGGCCCTGTTCCCCTCCGCATCGGTCTGAAAGGCCTCGTCTGCAGTCACAGTGACGGCTCGCCTTGCGGCGAGCATATCGACAGTCGTTTGATTCTCCAATGCCTCAAGACGAAGGGCGTTCCTCCAAAGCACTTCTCCGGTCTTCGCGTCTGTGTAGTACAGAATGGAGTCATTGGGAACGATGTCGTTGGTCAGCATGACATCAGACTCGGAAAGGAAAAACACCACTCCGAGCTCAATCGCATACTTGAAGTCGATCACAAGCTCAATGGGCATCGTTGCTCGGACTCCAGCATTATACGATGAGCTCTCTACCGGGTGGATGGAAAAATGGCTTTGCGAGCGGCCACTCTCCGTGGCACCAACGCCACCCGGGACCAAACCTGTCCTGACGATGTTCTCGGCTGCGTTCTTGCTCGTGCGATGGTATAGTTTGCCAGGGCCATCCTCAACCGGTGAAAGTTGCAGTCCAACCTTGCGAGCGTCCTCCGGGAGAAACTTCCCATAGACGGCCTTCGCAAGTGCATACTGGTTCCGGCTGATGTCGCCATCAGCATCAACGCTGCTGGCGTGTCCCTGACTGGCACGAACCTTGATGACAACCCACTCCTGGTTGTTCTCGGCAGCCGAAGGGTGCTTGATCGCAAGGACGGTGTATCTGCATTTCGGATCGAGTGCAAAAATCTTCAACAGCGTTTTGTACCCGATATTGCTGCGGGTCTTTCTGTTGAATTTGTCACATAGCTGATGGACGTCGACAAAATAGTTCTCATCGAAATCGAGTGGCCTCTGTTCTTGAAATCTGCCACGAAGCATACCAGATATGGTTGTGCACCGATCGGTAGAGGACGTTTCTCCCTTCATGAAGTTGGGCACCTTCAGGATCGTGCCCGGGAGAATCCTCGCCTCATACTCCTGGCCGCGGAAGATGACGGTTCCGCCGGGCTTGCCTGGCAATGCGCTTCCGGCAGGGGTTGCCCCCCGCACATCCGACGCCACCGCAGCAGTTGATGGTTTCGCCTGTACCTTAGGCGATGGTTTCGCCTGTACCTTAGGCGATGCTTTCGCGGTGAACTTGGGTGTAGCCGGAGCGGCCTTGACGCCAAGCGCAGCCTCAGCGGCACTCCCTTGCGGGAGTGCATCATCGTCATCATAGTCGATCTCCTCCTTGATTTCGACTTCCTCGATCTTTTCGAGGATGCGGCCCTTCGCGAGCTTGATCGGACGTTGAAGGCTTTCCCATGACTCAAGAGTGAGCTTCCTGTTCGCCTCATACTCGGCCAAAGTGTTGGGGTTGAGTCCAGCTTCGGCGTCATGAGAATATTCAAGGTACAACCTGACGTTGTTGAAATCTTCTTTGTGGGACTCAACGACAGCGACACACTTCATGACGTTGTACAACGACCACAGCCACTCCACCGTCGTCTTCCGGTTCTCGATGGAGTCCATGTGATAGTTGTCAAGCCGGTCCTGACGAGATACCAAGAACGTCGACTCCTTCTTGCGAAGGAGCTTGTGCTTGTTGAGCGACTCATCCAACAACTTTTCCATGAACTGGTTGTAGATGGGCGGGAGCATATAGTACGAACCCTCGGTGTTGGCCAAGATCGTGATGTTTGCAATGCTCCACCAACTCCTGCACTCCTCAAGCACATCGATCGCCTTGGCGCACTTGTTGAACAGCTCGGGCCAGTGACCGTCTCCGCAACGGTATGGCCATTCGGGCTCATCGCAGATCCCACCACTGCCAACGAGCTCGTTCCCGGACCAGTACACCGTCACGTAGAAGTCGTGGTCCTTAAACTCTGGGCGCTTCTTCAAGTCCTTCATGGCGCTCTTCACTGTCCACGTGAGAAATGTGAGATCCTTTCCCCAACACATTCTCACCTCACAGTGGCTACAACCAGTGCTGCGGTTGTAGTTCATGTCCTGCGCCAAATCCGCCCTCTTGCGGTTCTTCTTGCCACCGCTGCCACCGCTGATGAGGGCGAGGCTGGAGTCACTCACAACAAGGTATACGCTATTCCGGCCACAGGTTGCCCCGGGCTTGATGCGGCCAAGACCTTTGTCGTTAACGGCGCAGAGCGTATCCATGAGCTCCGGCGCGTAGTCAGCCGCCCACATAGCGCATGAACTCTGAAGGGTGGCCTGTGCTCCGAGGATCTGCTCCATTGTCTTGCGATCCTCAGGCCTCGTCTCCTGGAACAAGGTGTTCGACGTGAAGCTCGTCATCACACCTCGCCAGTACTCCAAGTTGCCCTGCTCGTACTCCCCGAGATTGTAAGCAGCCATTGCGGCTACCGGTGAGGGAAGCTTAAGAGCAACAAGTGCACGTTTTGTTGGTCTCTGAGCCGAGCTATCAGTGACAACCTGTTTCATGCTGTCAGCAAACTCAGAAAAACATCCATGGATCAGGTCAGTCATTTCATACGTGTAAGATTCAGCACGTTTGAGGGCCGCCCCCCTGGACTGTCCATGCTGATGATCCTTTGTGCACTTATACTGTTGCAGTTTGGCCAACGATTGACAGGAAGAAGCAATAGTCCATGACTTTTGCAACAAATTTCCATCCTTGTCAAGGACACCAAACATGCAACCATCGCAATTATACTTGACCATCTCATATTTCATAAGGAAATCATGCACGAAATAGTTCTTCCAATAACTGCAGAGCTTAGGAAGTTCCATGTTGATCACAAGCACAATGTCAAGCTGTCGAAGCATAGTGATAAGTTTGTCCAAACGCTTCAGCAGTTTGCGAAACAACGCCTTGTGCTCCTGGATCTTGGCTTGAGCTTCTTGAGTCTGACCATTGATATTGTTCCAGGGGCACCCACCCGTACACGGAAGTGAAGCATGAAGCATCACGCAGGGCGGCGTTTTGGACTTGACATTCTTCCTGAAAAGTTGCACCGCATCAAATACCCATTTCAATGTATCAGCAACCAACGCATTCTGACGCTCAGTTACTCTAAGCACCTTGCAACCGAATGCTGGTAATCTTGATTTGTCGCCGAGCTTGGAATCATCAGAACAGCAAAATTCGCACAAGAACCGATCATAGGTTTCATGCGTGGAAACGGCGGAAGCTTGCGCCTCGCTAGTGGGGGCTGGTTTGATTGTAATGTTTCCATCCAACTGCACCCACCGTACTCCAATAAGATTGCACGCGTGATCCCATTTTGCTTTGCTCGTAAACGGCTTGGTCAAGATGTCCGCAACCTGATACACAGTATTGACATTGACGAGATTGAAGAAACCTTTCGTGAATTGTTCTCGAAGCCACGCCAAAGAAGTTCTTTGAGTTCTGTCAGCATGACGAAGCTGCGCGGAATTTCCAGTCTGAATGATGTGAATTGTTGCTTGGTTGTCTTCACAAAACGCAACTTTAAACTTCTCATTCAAATGAACATTCAATCCGCGAAGAGGTGCTATCGTCCTTTCATGCTGCTCAAAACCACCATACCGAATCTCGTCCAACTCGGGGTCGACATAAACCAACACGGGATTGCCCCCCTGACCGGAGTTGTCCCGGCCTGGAAACGGAATCGGCTTGGCGTTGCCACCAGCTGGCTGCTTTTCCTTGGGTGCATCAAGCAATTCCCACAGCACACTCATGAGCGAAAGCGTTGGTAAACCTTGTGCTCGCACGGAGTGATTAGCAGCAACAACTTCGGCTTCAGTTGATGACATAGCAGTACTTGTCTGCTTCTTCGAAAACGCATTGATGGGGTAATACGTGTTAGGGCCGACGATGACCGCCACACAGCCAGTAGTTGACCTCGAGTCGAACTCACCTGCATAGTCAGCATCTCCGAAAACCCACAGTCGGCAATCCAGCAAACTGTCCCCAATAAAACATGACATCCTGTGATTGAGGGTCGAATTGATGTAAGCAACCAAACGATGCAATCCCTCATCACAGTCTTTGGACCATTTTGTAACGCGCGAAGCAAGTGACTGAGTTGCTCGAAGAAGATCATATCTCGCCATTCTTGCAGCAAAAAGAATCTTCATCAAAACCCGGCTTGCTATGGGTTGCAACTTACCAGTTGGTTCTTTCTCGCTCTCACGCGGAAGTGCTGTCCTCATTTCATGAAACGGGGTCGAAACATTCTTGAGGGTAGCACGAGAAGTCTTCGCAAGCTCACAATAAGACTCAACGCATGAATCCAAGAAATCGGCCATGTCATAATGGACGATGTTGACGGGTTTCTTCATGCAACCGTCTTTTGGGTGATCCATGTCAATGAGCTCCTTGAACTTGGACTTCTTTGACTGTTTCTTCGCAGCAGTTTTGTTTCTCATTGCTGCCGCGGCTGCGTGTCCTCCCACCTGGTCGGCATAGCTGAAAACTGTGCAGCCGGTCCACCAATTCTTCTCCTTGACATCGGCTTGTGCTTTCCACGAGTCCTCGAGATACTCATATGTGTTGCCCTTTGCAACACAGGTCACGCGGAGATCCAGCAGTCCCTCAAAGTTCTCGGGGGCATACCTCTTTCCTTCTAGGATAAAGATGGTGTCGAACCCAAATCTTTTCCTCAGGGAAATGCTCCCAATAATCTTCCGTTCTGTGAGGGACGGCAGGACTTGCGCTCTGCTTTTCGAACACATGAGCAAATGGGTGATGTTCTTTTGTCAATGTCACCTGATTCTGCTCCACATGTTCGCAGCCAAAATACCTTCCGAGCGACTCCGGCGTGTCAATCTCGATTGCAGACTCGATGTTCTTCCACCCTTTTGCCAAATTAGCAGTTGGGCCAGCCAGCTTGAGGTCATCAACGTAAACAACCAACAAAAGCTTGAGCTCATCATGGAAGAATACGCTTTGCCAAATGCCTTTCAACAGTGGCCTCCACTTGTTCTTTCGAAGACCAGTTTCGAAATGGTTCTCCCACAAGCCACCGCTGTCAATGTGACCATACAATGCCAAAATCAAAGGTGACAGTGGATCATTGTATTTGCCAATCCATTCTTTGGGCCAACGGTCTCGTGGAAGTCTCACCCATGTAGTGATTCCTTCGAACAATGCCTGCGTGTATGCCTGCTTTGCATCCCCCTGCTGCTTACCAAATCCAGGCTGAGAACCGTACAGGTCAACAATCTTGCCTGCTTCCATGCTCGCAGGGGAAGAACCAAGTTCAGCAAACATCGCTTGCTCATAGTTCTCATCAACAACACGGTTTCCTTCGAAAACAGTTCTACCTTTATACTTTCGGCTGGGGTCGCCCACAGCAAGCTCGCTTCCCTTGAGGTAACACGCCTCAAAGATACGGGCTATGTGGGCCTTTTCCCCCTTCGCCTTAGCTTCAGCAATGACTGTCTTGCATTCTTTTACCCGCGACTCGTCCCAGGTACCTTTGCTTCTGAGCTTCTCCCATTCGACATCCAAAGCCTTCTTTGCCTCAGGAGTGTTTGCAACTTCCGAGCGCGGAATAAGCCTTGCAACTGCCGCAGTCATCAACAAAGCATTGACCAAATCCTCACGGTTGTCTTTGATATGCTCTTCAATAACTGCAGTGACACACGCTCGATGCTCATGAACAGTCTTCCCTTTTCCGTTGACTGTGACAGGCATCGCAGGAGCAAGCGTTTCGGGAATAGCTGATGCAACGGCTGCCGGCGACGGGAGCTTAGTGACTGTGCCCCCCTGACCATGAACAGCGTGATTGGGCTGAACACAGACGGCCGTGGCAGCTACGTCTGCAGCAGCTGGCTTTGCCTCCTTCTTCATCGCGAGCTCTTTGCGATACTCCTCAGCAACACGAGCGCGTTCTTTGGGAGAGGCAAGTTTCCACATATCTGATGGAATACCAGGTGGACGACTTGACTTTCGGGCTCTCACCAAACGAAAACCATCCCATTGAAACCCAGGTGGAACTGCCGACCCATCCGGCATGTGATCAGGATCGTGATCAGCAAGTCCCTCGGCAGGTGCGGGAGGATCTTGCATCAAAACCTCCTCCAGCACAGATGCTTCGCCAGGCTGCAAATATGACTCCGGCTCATATTCCAATTCATCCGGAGAACACGGTTTGTCGTCGGCAATAGCTTGCTTTGCGGGAAAAACAAACGTCTCATCAAGCAGACTGAACTCATACTGCTTGACGCGGAGGGGATTAATGTCACCCGTCCGCAACTTGTCCGGCAAATTCTTGAGCGGCAATACCAAAATTTCATGGGTGTAGGTAAAGCCAGGTTGCACATGATAGCCAACAAAAATGCCGACATCCGAAGTTGGCAGAAACTTGGACTGCTTCGAATCGACGCGCTGACGATTGATCCAATACGACAATTTTGCACCAAATGGAATCTTCGTGTCAGGAAACTCATCACCAAAACGCAAAGCCCACGGCGACTTATCCTTGTCATCTGGAATTGTAACATTGAGAGCAAATGCATGATGTTGAGCTGCCAAAGGCCACAGCTCAACCGGCAAACCACTTTGAAACAGATTTGCTCTTGCTCCCTCCAGAATTGTACGAATCTCGCGCTCGATCACCCCGGAAGATTGACTGACATATGGCTGGCTCAGCACGTGTCTCCAACCCATACTCTTTACTGCAGCTGCAATCTCGCCAGAATTGTCAGAATAGAAAATCCCAACATGATCATCTGGCTTCGTGAAATGTTGAAATGCACGAACGCAACTGTCAGCATCTTGCCTTGCTGAAGGGTAAAAATACCGGAACTGCGTGAACACATCTTTCACGACCAAAGCATTCCACTCGCCCTTGAACCCGTACGTCTCATCATTTGAAATGACGTGGTCAGCAGTCACATGATCTCCAAATGCTTTTGCATCCACCGAAGAAGATCCATGTCTGCGACGAGCCTGAGGTGCTTGCATCTTTGATCGCACACACGTTTCGCAAAAGGGGTTCTTGGGCCTGTGAGTGAAAAGATGCTCTTCACTTTTGGCCTCACGCATCATCATTTCTTTTGAACGCTTTGACATCGGTTTTGGAGCTTTTTCAACCTCAGGGTTGTCCTCCAATTCCGGATCAAACTCCGGTTCCAGCGGTTCAGCTTCATCAGGGCGCAATGGAAACGATGCAGCATCCGGCGGAGGTTGCCCTCCGCTTGAAGATGAAGGCACTTCAACGCCCCCGATCTTCTGATCGGATGCAGCAAGAGCAACAGGCATAGCTGATTCAGAAGCTATGACCTCGCACTGATCGTCAACATAAGGAACTCGCCCATCGAGCTTCAATATTACCGCTTTCCCGTCAGGTCGAACAAAGTACGGAGCACTGTTCTTTCTCCATACGAAATCGTACCCCTTTTCCAAACATCTTTGACCAACAGAAAGTACAGCTGGTGTGCTCGGCAAAACATACGGAGTGACGACCTCGTTCAACTGATCAATGGAGAAGTCCGCAATCTTGTCTGCACAAATTGATCCATTTGCTGTTGAAAGATTGATTGGAGTCAATGCAGGATTTATCTTCTTTTGAAGTGTAACTGCACGCTCAGAGTCGACCAGATCTTGTTCACTACCTGTGTCGACAATCCACTGACGAAGCCCTGCTGGTGCTGGCGTAGCAATGTACTCCGGCACATCGTCAAGGTTCATTTCATCATCATCAATCCAACAGCCAGGACAATATAAACCGCAATAAATTGGGTCATTGTCATCATAGTATTCGCAATAGAACCCACAAGGCGCGTTGTAGTTTGCATGCATCAGGTCAACAACCCCTTCCAGAATCAAAGCTTTGTCTTTAGCATCGATCAGATCCCTTGGGATTTGAGCCAGGCGCACAACCATCATACCACACAACCTCAGGGTCATTCGGCTTTGGAGCACATGATAGGCATAGCCCGTTGGCCTCGATCTCGACGATCTCGACATTGTCTGCGAATTTGACGCATCTGCGGGTATTGGAAACATCTGTACTGCAAATGAAAATTGTTTGCCCAGTCCAGTATTGCTCCAAACCTTCATCAGGATCCGCCCAGAAATCACCAAATACTTGCTCTTTGCCATTGATGTTGGCTTTGGTGATGCGCTGATCCAATAAACGTTCCAGCGAAATCGGAAGGTCTTTTGCACTCTTCGGATCATAAAGCGCTTTTCGAGGCATCACATGGTGTCGAATAACCATCTCGTTCACCGAGTCAACTTCCCAGAAATCTTGCTTTGGGCGGCATGCTGCGAGGCATGCATTGGTCTCTTTCACCCTCAGACACACAGCGGCTGAGGACTCGCCCTTTTTGCTCTGGGATCGCTTCCTCCCTTTTCCCTTTGGGGTGGGAGACCTACCTCTGCTGGCTCCTTTCTTTGGGCTCGGCTTATCTGTTGCTGGTGCAGCAGACCGAGTCTCATGCGAAAACGCACAGTTGTCTCCACGAGTGCATTTCCCCTGACCGCCTTTGAAAAACCTGCAGGGAATCTTCTTCAGTTCCGCTCTCTTTCTCGATGCCGACCGATCCCTGTCTCTCGCTTGGCTGTCAGAGCGCCCCCGACCTTTTCCTTTCGGATTTTGGCTCGGGGGTCTTGGGTCTTTCTCATGCTTGTAAATGCAATTATCCCGAGTGCACTTGCCTTTCTGAAAATCATAGCAATACCTGACCGCTGACGGATCTCTTGCACGCCCAGGATTTGCATTGGGAGCTGGAGCACCGACCTTCTGATTGTGAGCTCGAGCAACACGATCACGATTTGACTGCAATCGCTCCCGAGTCAAAACATCACGAACGGCTTGAACAAGAAACTCGTAGCTCTTGTCATACGACCCATCTTTTGCACGCTCGTATGTATCGAGGTCATACTTGATCTTGTGACATCCACGAATCTGTCGCAAGAAAATGTCCTTCAAGACGTGCTGCTCCGGAACGATCTTCATGCCAGCAATGACGGAATCCCAATTCTGAATAAAGGTCATCAAATCATTGCCATGAAGCACCACCTTCAACAAATCTTCAGTGGAATACAACGCTCCGGCCTCCTCATTCGTTCTGAAATACTGCTCAAACATGAGAAGAACTTGACGTCCACGGACAACTTTGTCCAAAGCAGCTTGTTGCTCCTTGTAGGTGAGGATCTGCCGACTAAGGTCGCCCCTAGCAATCCGCGACAAGGCCGCAAGAAGCTTTGTATCCAACGTTTCAAACTGCTCTGGATCTCCTAGCTCTAACATGAGATTCTTCTTATCCTCCCGGTTGACGTACACCTTGTTAACCCAGGTGAATGCAGCATCAGGCCGATCTGAAGCAGCCCGAATTTCTTCGCGAGTAGCCGTTTTCCAGGCTCTATAGGTCTCAGGAGTGGGAAACTCACTCAGCCTCAGCGAATCGGCTTCCTTTGCTTTCGGCCGATCATGCTGATTCCGGACGAAGCCGAGGAGGGCCGCACGGAACTCCGCCTCAGTGGTCTCGGGACCAGTCAACCGATCAATGTTCGGCTGATTTTGCTGACTTCGGCTGTTCTCTTGCTCCGAAGACCGTCTCGCATGATCTTTGATATCAAACTGCATTGCACCAGAAATAGGATCAGTCCAACTCTGCTGTGGAATAATCTGTGGCATAGTTCCAGAAGTTTGTGCATTCTGCGTTGGAAAAAGACGCGGATCATCAAAGATACTGCCCCTCTTATCCAAAAACGACTCCGAACTGACGTTCTGTACACTTGACGCAGGCTGAGGATCTCCGCGCACCATTTCACGCTGCGCCTTTTCGAGATCGTTTCTCAGACGCTCAACGGTGTCGTTCAGCCCGTTGATCGTGTCCTGCATGGCGTGATTCTCCGCCAAAATACTGTCTCTCTGCTCACCGACCGCCTTCTCCGAGTTCTCCATCGCAACAGTCTCAGCATGTAAGCTTTGTGCGAAAGCGCTATACTGTGCCGTTCTTTGCGACACAGCTTCGTTCACTTCGGCAGAAATTGCTCCCCGCATCTGGCCAACCTGGGCGTTGAAGAAAGCGCGAGCCTCTGCGAACTGCTCGTGCAGCTCAAGGGTCCGACGGTTGTTCTCCTCGTCCAGGCGATGCACAGTTTCCGCCAAATGAGCGCTATATTCCGCCCTTGTAGCATCCATAGCAACGCGATGTAACGTGTTGGCCTCTTCCCTAACAGCGTCACCCGTGTCGTTATGCACATGCATGATGTTCTGGGTGGCTTGGTAGTTTGTCGCGAACCCGAATACGTTTCGAGGATCGCGAGGGTCAACAGGACCTGTAGGTGCAACTGCACCATCACCACCGTCACCAACTTCTCCAGATATATTGTATATAATGGGCAAATCTCCGGATGCCATGGCGATCTTTGTACAAGCCTTTACGGCTGATAACCTGTGTTATCAAGCCTAGGCCACCTAAGGTAATACCTAGGCAAGCAGCAAACCGTTGACTACTTTTCACACTGCTGATAGTGCTCTTGAAGTCTGTAGCGGCGGAGCATGTACAAGGTACACTCATGCACAGGGTTGGAACCTGAATCCACAGGTTTGGGGTGGGTTCAAATGCAGTTTGGGTGGGAAGGGTTGGTTTAGTCAAGGATAAGCCTGTACGCTTTTGCTTGGCCTTAGGGTTGGTTGCTTCCTTGCTTGCTTTCTTGTTAGACAATGAGAGTGGAAACAAACCACGGAAACAAGCGGAACAAATCACCAGAACAAATAGCACTGGTTCGCCGAAGCCTGGACACTACCCTTTTTTCAAAAATGGAAGTAGTCAGGGGGTCTATTCAAGAGGATAGTCTTTAAAACCCGACATGTCCACCCTGATTCTTGGAAAGGGTTACCTCCCACGAACATGGCACCTGACAGGGGATTTGTGGAAAGCGATCCCACAAATGCCTTCTAGGAGAAAGGGGTCGCCATTCAAAGAGCCCGGGGCTTGAGATCTCTCAGGCGCCTCCGGGTGACCGTTGAGCACCGCCCAATGCACCGCGCTCCTGGCCCAGCGATCGCTCCACTCCAGGACTTTGCGACCGCCTGCGGCGGGGCTCGGGCCCAACAACCCTGGAGCCCAGAACGGGCTGGGCCCCGACTGGTGGCTAAAGGGGATGCGTTTGGAATGCCAGGCTGTTTTTGAAGGCACTCCTTCTGGTTGGGGTTGAATTGGATACAATGGAGACAAAAATGCAGCCACTTGAACAGACCTCAGGTGAACATGGGGCCGTTTTTGGTCATGCTTTTCCAGGCAACGAACCTCGAAAACGGCAATGTCTAGCTTGGCAAATGGCCGTGGGAAAAAAATGCGCCGAACACAAAGGGAGACCCGCCTAAACAACAAAGAACACCAGGTCGCACGCGCTGTGCCACAAAAAGATCGCGGCAACACTTGCGGTTGCAAATTCCGCCCTTCTGGTGTAGCAATGCATTGTTCGGCTCTGCCTGCACGCTTGCTCTTTGCATTCGCGTCCCGCGCGGGATTTCAAGCTGCCCTGCCTTGCAAACTGCATTACGCGACCGAAGGCGCATGAAACCAAATGTTCCGAAGACAATCCCAGCAACATCCTCCAAATCAAGCCCTCCGTCCAAGAAATCCCCGAACACATGAACACATGCCCCAACCACATCCCAAGGACGTGGGAATAAGCCACGCCCAAGGCCACCCAAACACCCCAAGGACACCCCCCAGACAGCAAAGGCAACTGCAAACACTCCAGAGACAACACCCCCCAAGATTTGCGCTAAGGACATACCACACCAAAAAATCAGACACATCCCAAAATCACCCCCAAAGTCACCCTCAAAGACATCCCGGCCAATAGATTGTCGGAAATGACCTCTGACCCACATGTGAGGGAGAAGGCCGACTTGCACGACCTTGCGCGAGGAAATGCGATAAACCCCCGCGCGTATCTGTAAGTCACACACGTCACAGTGATTTGAACCGCAGGGGAATGGCTAAGTGGTGGTTGTATCTCCCATGAACCCGTCCGTGTCCCCATAGCTTCGGCTCTCATGCGACGCCTTGGGCCAGCAGCAGCCGCAAGCATTGCACCGACCCGCTGCGTGCCGCTGCGTGCACCAGGCTCTGGCCCCGGGCGTCACGCACCGTCACTGGCGCCTGACCGAAAACGAAGAAGCTGCAAAGCGGATTTCGGGGTATATGTCAAAATAGGGGCACCACCAAAATCTCGCATGTTATACATATCATGAGGGATTCAAAATGGTGGATGTTCTTTTTGTGCCCTCTTGTCCCCTTTCCAGTAAGGTGAGCAGGGTAACGGGTAACCTGGAAAACACTCGCACACATATGTCATATGTCTTCTGCGCCTGTGTCTGTTGTGTGGTTCCATGCGTGTTGATATCTGCCGTCTTTTTTCAGCTTGTGGCTTGTGATTCGCGAGGTTGCGTTTGGCGCTTGCGCTTCCTTTGTGCTTGTGGTGGTTGAGGCTGTGCTCGTGTGCTTCGTTTGTGGTTGTGGCTTGTGGTTGTGTTTGGGGAGGGGCTGTGGCGGCGGCTTGTGGTTGTGGCTGCGTTTCGTGTTTTGTGCCTGATTTTTTGGTGAGTGGTTTTGCATCGTCGTGTGTTTGTGTTTTGTGTGCGCGTGTGCGCGCCTTCTTGTTTGTATCATCGCCATGTTTTGCGGTTCGCAGTTGTGCGTTTGAGCGCTTGCAGATGTTTGCATGTTCAAGTCAACACAGATGCTTATACTTATAAGCTCCAATTGATGCTTATCGACGTAGAACCAGTCAAAGTGATGCCACGCCCATGAGTCGAAGCATGGCGACCGCGCGTTCCAGCTGTTCAAGAAAAACAAAAAACACTCACTCAACTGACACTGGTACAGGTAAATATATGGCCATCACTCCACGACCAGCCAGAATCTTTGAAACTTGGCCGCCGCCTGTTATGCAACTGCTGCGGTGTGGCTGTGTCATTGTCTGACAAAACGACGGGCTTCTGATGGTATGAGCATCTGGCAAGCAAACACCGCACACAGCAGCTATCCAGTGTTCCTCGTAGCAACAAAGCCTCAAATTAATAAATCAGTCCTTTTTGGCAGCCTGTCGGGGTACAGCCCTACACCCATCAAACAATGTTGCCACCGGCTAGGGTTGCCCAAAACCGATACCCCCACCTGCAAAGCCGCAGGGGGCCGACCTAAAACCAGTACCCCTGCAATGTTGCCCGTTGCTCACATCTAAAATCGGCAGGCCAAAGAAACCTCCGCAAACAGCTGCTTATTGATAAATAGTTGCTTATGGTATGCCCGATAAAAAAAGCACCAAAATTCCCCCCCCCCCCCCCCCAGTGTTTGGGGACCCACAAGGAGTTGGAGTAAATCGCCCCAATTTTCACCATCAGTTTGAAAACTCCCCGTTTGTCTCCGGTGGCTGAAAATGAGGCGATTTACTCTCCAACTAGTTCATACGGGTTGGTTTCCGTTCCGTTCAAATACTCATAAGGCTGTAATTAGCTCAACAAGTCGCACCCAAATAAAAGTTAAAAGGTCGGCTTTGAACAACTCAGTCACAATCAAAACCCGGTATTAAAAAGGTCTACCCAGAACCATGCTTCAAGAATTAAGAAGGCGGATATTCGCAGCTGTTTCTGGCTGGGACTGCCCCTTACCTTCATCAATCCCCGGGTTTTGAGCAAGTGGCTCAAATGATGGTTCTGTTGGTTTCCATGTTAATATCCTGCAATTTGGACCCATGGAAACATCCATGTTAATCTCCTGAAACCTTCATCTGCGCGGGGTTTGAGCACGTGGCCCAACTGAGAGCCACGAGCTTGAGCTTCGCCTGGCCTTAGATGCCAACAGCAGCTCCAGCGCCCCGGAATCCTCGCGAGTGTCGCCATGGCCAGGCCCGGTGGCAAGCGATGCGATTCGGGGCTTTTTCGTGGACTGGGAGGCGTTGACATTCCGAAGGCGGTTTTTGGAGGCCAACCATGCCGACAGGGTGCTTTTAACCAAGCCCAACCTTGAAAATCAGCGGGCAGGCCCAAGTTGAAACCTGCGACTGCGGTGACAAAACCGAACCCTCTTTGGTTGGTTGATGCCAGGTTGAGTGGAGACCCACCAAGAACAAAAAACAAACAGCTGATGGAATCCGTTTCCACTGAGCACAAACAATGGCGCCACAAGAATTCTTTGAATGGTGGGGGGGGGTGCTCAGGTTTCCCTTTAAGGACTCGCCCAAACAAGGCGCAAGACTGAAGCTCGGAAGGCCGAGGGTGATGGCTTGGACTGTAGTGGTGGCCTATGAGATGACGGCGGGCCATGGGGGCTGTAAAGGTTGGGCCGGTTGTGCGACAAAGGGAGTCTTTGAGAAGTACCGGAGGATGCGGGACAGACCCGCGGAAGATGGCGGACATTGATGGTACCGACGAAGACGGAGGACTTCTGGGTCGTCAAAGGCGACTTCTACGTTGGGATGCACGGTGGTTGGTGGGTGACCGAGTTCGACCCAACAGGATGTGCCAAGCAGGTCACTGTCATGACGAGTGGTGAGTCAATAAGTCAATAGTGAGGAATTTGACATGACCCAGGGAGCAGCAGTCAACATCCTGAATGCAAATGTTTAGCTGCTATTTGTTTTGCGCATATCGGATATCGTTTTCACTCCGAATGCCGATTCCACCTACAGTAGTAGGTTATACTGCGCGAATTGTGGCGGAACTTTTTGGAGGTTGCAGCAAGTGAGTTGCTCAGGCGGAACTCTCCTGTTCCGGGGCTGTGCTGCAAGGGGAAATGTGATGCTCTGTGGCAGCTGCATGCTTTGCTCGTACATTTGTGTGACCCCTGGACTGCTAGAGACCCTCTTTTAACGTCAAGTGAGGAGTGCCAACGGTCCGTCAAAGCAAGGGACGCTGCCAAATGCTTGGTTTCGTCCAGGTTATCCAACTGTGCATCTCGGCCCCTAATTACCCACGTCAAACAGGCGGTATGTTGGACTCGTAACGTGGCTAATCAATCTAAAAGGGAACACCCTCCAAAATGGTTGGTGAACATTCCCATGTCAAGAATGTCAACCAAGGCGTCCCCAACGAACAATATGACTCTGATCCTCCCCAAGGTGCGATCACTATGCAACCCAATCACCGCATGATCACGGGTGAACGGTGTTTGCAATCAGTTAGCCCCTTGTCCCCTGATAGTACACGCACGTAATTAGTCTTTTTTAAGTACCCCCCAATGCCGTTTGTGGAGAGCCCTTCTATATGTTCAGAAAGTCTGTCATTCTTAAACGCGTACTTTCAGATTGATGTACTATAGTTATGCTTAGTCTAGTGAGCTACAACCTTGGAGACATAGCAAAGCAAGCCAACATTGCAGTCTTGCAGTGACTACTAGTGACAAATAATAGTGACAAGTGTGGTCCCATCTGCGGACAAACGTGGGTTTGTCCCAAAATAGGGAAGCATAACGATATCCTAATGAGTTGTCTCCCAGCAGTTTTGCTTGAAAGCAAACCATACAACGGTTTTGGAGACAAAACACAAACACCCACACTCACTTTGCACCCTCTCAGTCTTTGCACATGGCCGCGTAGTGCATGGCCGTCATCTGCGCGCCGGGCTCTACCGCCGTGGCCCTGGCCCTGCGCTCCAGCAAGAGCCTGCAGCCGGAGGAGCTTTGCTTTACACGACCCTGTTAGCAGCTGCAGCGTCACTTGGCTTCCAAGAGACTTCAACTGCATTGAACTGTGTCAAGCAGACATGGCTCGCGGAGGGTATTTGCATACACTCATTCTACCGCGATCTCTCTTTCCAAGGCCAGAGCAGTGCTCCATGCCTTTTCTTTTAAACGGAGCTGTGACGTTGCCGGTTCCAACGGGAATTCCGTGGCGTCAGGCTGTCCAAACTCCCAGCCCCAAAAATGAAACACCACGACACAATCACAAAGAAACACCCAATGCTACAACATCTAACCATCAACGCTCGCGATTGGTCGCTTAAGAAATGTCATGGGGCAATTGCGGCCCCATGAGGGTGGTTGTTTGTTCAGCGTGCAGGTTGAGACACCCGCACAACTGTATCACGTCACATGTCTGTGCAACGCTCAGACTTAATTGGAACGAGCTGTTCTTGGTTCAATCACTCGAAAGGTTGAGTGACTATGCTTGTAGCATTGCAGGTTCGATGGGTTTTAGTTTCCAAAAAAACGTTGAGAGATGCTCTTGGTTCAATCACTCAAAAGGTTGAGTCACTATGCTTGTAACATTGCAAGTTTGATGGGTCTTAGTTTCCAACAAACGTTGAGAGATGCTCTTGGTTCAAGCACTCGAAAGGTTGAGTCACTATGCTTGTAACATTGCAAGTTCGATGGGTCTTAGTTTCAACAAACGTCGAGAGATGGTCTTGGTTCAAGCACTCGAAAGGTTGAGTCACTATGCTTGTAACATTGCAAGTTCGATGGGTCTTAGTTTCAACAAACGTTGAGAGATGGTCTTGGTTCAAGGACTCGAAAGGTTGAGTGACTATGCTTGTAGCATTGCAGGTTCGATGGGTCTTAGTTTCAACAAACATTGAGAGATGCTCTTGGTTCACTCACTCGAAAGGTTGGGTCACTATGCTTGTAACATTGCAAGTTCGATGGGTCTTAGTTTCAACAAACATTGAGAGATGGTCTTGGTGCAAACACTCGAAAGGTTGAGTGACTATGCTTGTAACATTGCAAGTTCGATGGGTCTTAGTTTCCAAAAAACGTTGAGAGATGCTCTTGGTTCAATCACTCGAAAGGTTGAGTCACTATGCTTGTAACATTGCAAGTTCGATGGGTCTTAGTTTCAACAAACGTCGAGAGATGGTCTTGGTTCAAACACTCGAAAGGTTGAGTGACTATGCTTGTAACATTGCAAGTTCGATGGGTCTTAGTTTCAACAAACGTTGAGAGATGGTCTTGGTTCAAGGACTCGAAAGGTTGAGTGACTATGCTTGTAGCATTGCAGGTTCGATGGGTTTTAGTTTCCATAAAAATGTTGAGAGATGCTCTTGGTTCACTCACTCGAAAGGTTGAGTCACTATGCTTGTAACATTGCAAGTTCGATGGGTCTTAGTTTCAACAAACATTGAGAGATGGTCTTGGTTCAAGGACTCGAAAGGTTGAGTGACTATGCTTGTAACATTGCAAGTTCGATGGGTTTTCAGTGTCCAACAAACGTTGAGAGATGCTCTTGGTTCAAGCACTCGAAAGGTTGAGTCACTATGCTTGTAACATTGCAAGTTCGATGGGTCTTAGTTTCCAACAAACGTTGAGAGATGGTCTTGGTTCAAGGACTCGAACGGTTGAGTGACTAGGCTTGTAACATTGCAAGTTCGATGGGTCTTAGTTTCAACAAACGTTGAGAGATGCTCTTGGTTCAAACACTCGAAAGGTTGAGTGACTATGCTTGTAACATTGCAGGTTCGATGGGTTTTAGTTTCCAACAAACGTTGAGAGATGGTCTTGGTTCAAGGACTCGAAAGGTTGAGTCACTATGCTTGTAACATTGCAGGTTCGATGGGTTTTCAGTGTCCAACAAACGTTGAGAGACGGTCTTGGTTCAAGGACTCAAAAGGTTGAGTCACTATGATTGTAACATTGCAGGTTCAATGGGTTTTCAGTGTCCAACAAACGTTGAGAAATGGTCTTGGTTCAAGGACTCGAAAGGTTGAGTGACTATGCTTGTACCATTGCAGGTTCGATGGGTTTTCAGTGCCCAACAAACGTTGAGAGATGGTCTTGGTTCAAACACCCGAAAGGTTGAGTGACTATGCTTGTAGCATTGCAGGTTCGATGGGTTTTCAGTGTCCAACAAACGTTGAGAGATGGTCTTGGTTCAAACACTCGAAAGGTTGAGTGACTATGCTTGTAACATTGCAGGTTCGATGGGTTTTCAGTGTCCAACAAACGTTGAGAGATGCTCTTGGTTCAAGCACTCGAAAGGTTGAGTGACTATGCTTGTACCATTGCAGGTTCGATGGGTTTTCAGTGCCCAACAAACGTTGAGAGATGGTCTTGGTTCAAACACCCGGAAGGTTGAGTGACTATGCTTGTAGCATTGCAGGTTCGATGGGTTTTCAGTGTCCAACAAACGTTGAGAGATGGTCTTGGTTCAAACACTCGAAAGGTTGAGTGACTATGCTTGTATCAGTGCAGGTTCGATGGGTTTTCAGTGTCCAACAAACGTTGAGAGATGCTCTTGGACAAGGGGGTCCAGTTAGCGTCACAAAGGAGCCCCCTCCTCCATGACATGAAACCCGCCGGCAACCCCAAGGAATCCAGGCGGAGGATTCGCCATCAGTGCCAGGGAGCTGCACGGTTTCCACTGCGTTGCTCTGGGCAGCAGCGTGCAATGGGCCAAAGCCCACCTGACCGAAGCCGGCGAAAAAAAACCTGGCCCAAGAGCAAGCCGCAGCCTCCTTGGAGTCTTGAGGTGCACAAGAGTCATGAAACTATAAATCCGTAAACCCTAAACCCTCGACAAAAGAGCCCCCGCCTTTGGAAGAACATGTTTGGGGCCTCTACTAACACGGAGCGACCATGGAGCTGCTCAAACTGATCTTCGAGCTACGCTCACACAGCGCAACAGGAGCACCATGCTGCTTCCCAAAGCCGTCAGCAATCGGTTCGTCTTCATCCCGGCGCTAGGAGCGCTAATGTTAACCCCGGATTAATACACCCCTGGTTGATTAATAGTAGCGGGGTGTCCCCTTTTAGTCGGGATTCATCACTTTTGGAGGGAACACCCCCCTAATAGTGGGACGGGTCAACATTAATCCTGGGTCAACCTTACTTTGTTTTAGCTGCCAAGGCTGAAAGCTGCAAGCTTTCCGGCAGACTGATCCAGTGGAAATCTGGAAAAACCTACAAATGCTTCAGTGGTTTGGCTACGCTGCCGGCAGTCCCCACGGTTCAATTTCATGTCGACGAATCCCGCTGACAAAGTTTGAAACTTTGTGCTGGGCGGCGTTGTTCGGAGGCAAATGGACAACAGTTAAACATGACCATCAAGAGACAACAAAAACGTTGGCACAAACCAGCAATGCTTAAAAATTGAGCAAAGTCAGACTTTCTTAAATGTCCAACGGGGCCCCATGAGAGCAAATTGAAAATCAGGTTGAAAGCTTTGCCCTCTCCCCACACAAAACAAAGACAAACAACAAGGCAACGTAACGGCCGTCAATTCGACAATCCCGTCAAAATCAAGCCCAAGCCGTTTCAAGGCGAAAGTACATAATTATGTCCTGGTGTTTTTTGTTGCCTCACTCTTCCTTGGCGTTTAGACGGTGGAAATTCCGACTCGTCCAACAAAAAGCTTCCAGAAGAAGACCGCTGCCTGCCAAAGCAAGCTTTGGGGTGCCACGTTACTTCCCTGACTCGCCTGGACTCCAAAGGCGACCGATTTTCGAGGACGCCCGCTTTGGTGAACCCTTCGTGCTCGTTTCCGCTAGTTAGGGCTGCAATCTGGGATTTCCCCTGGCGATTTCCCGCAACTGGTCAAGCAACAGGCCCGACTGAACATGTGTTCCACTAAAGTCGACCAAGCAAAAGGTTAACTTGCTAGTGCTCATGGACTGTGGGAGTGAACCCAGGCTGTCCCCTTAAAGGAAACCATCTGGATGGTTTTTCTCGGGGCCGTTCCAATTCTCATTCCCTGCCTATCGAAAACCAGCAACTTGAACCTGGCTCTGCCTCGCGCCGCGCATTCTCGAGCTCCAGTTGCCGCGGGCGGGGCTCGGCGCCTGTGAGAGGTGCTAAGTGCTGAGGTTCCTCGATTTGTTCTCCTGACATCTTGGAAAGGAAGTGGAGCCATCTGAGGTAGCTCCAAACTGATTTGCTTGGGCTTGAGATTTGTACGTGCTTCGGCTTGAAACGGGTTGATATGTATACATACATATATATATGTGTGTATCTACATACATATGTATTGGTTTGGTGAAGCTACAAGCATTGGCCCTCAAATGTTTCCTTTCAGTCTGGTGGAAAAGGTCGTGTATTCAATAGCCAAGTTGGAGCTAAGGCGCCCTGTTGCGGGATGGTTTGATTTGAGTCTAGATCAGTGCGGCAGGGCATCTACTATCAACCTCCGCAACTTCGTGAATGCGCTGCAGTGGCACCGCTTTCCTACCCCAGTGGACTTTGTCGCTTGCCAAAGGGAACCCGCCCAGCCGACAACCCGACCTCTGCATTTCGAACCAAAAACTCGCAAGAACAGAAAAACAAAGATTGTCCAACACAATGAAGCCACTAAACATATGGGCGTTGATCAAAAAGGTCCTTTACATGGGATGACCATTGGGGGAAACCACTACCAAGATGACAATTGTCACTATATAAATGGGAAACGTTGCCCATGGTCATTTGGGGGCCAGGAATATTGACCAACTCTCATAATTCAAGCAGGTGGAATGCTGCAATCCAGGCGCCCGTGAACGTTGAAGGACAGGTGCCGCCCGGCAGGTCATGCCCACTCCGGCGCAGCGCCGCACAGTAGGCCCCCAGGTCCGTGGCCCTCAGCAGCTCCGACACCGCAAAAGCGCCGGACACGTGACCAAACTCTCCGTCCTGCGAGGGCCAAGCACCTGCTTCAACTTGTTGAACCAACTCTTTGCCTTCTTTACTGATTGTGTTGGCTTTGATTGGGAAAATGAGTGGAAGGTTGATCCCTCGACTATTTTCACTCAGCTGGGGTGAAAAGAACAGATTTGCAAGGTGACGCAACATTCTGGTTGTTACCACTTGCCTCCCACCGCCCATCGTTTTGCAGCTTTCTCAGCTGTTGTATGTCCACATAGCCTTCCTTGGTCTTCCCGCAATGAAACTTCCCTTATAAGCGCCAGCGATTGTAACTAGGTCTATATGCAACATGAACAAACTTTGCCCAATTCCTGCGCAAGCAAGGAGGATACACAAATTGCTGAGCCGAATGCCAGGCTGAGATTCTCGAGATATCGTGCCAAGCGATACTGGGGCCACTGTATGGTTTAACGTATGGTTTGGCTTCCGTAGCCAGAGTCATATTGCCCATTGGTCCTGCATCTTGCTTGCGCGGTGCGGACATTTGTCAAGGCAAGCATGCAGCGGGCACGTTGCATGCTGAGCCAAGAAAAACCTAGGGCCCCCTCAAACTAATTGGGGGTTGGCCTCCGATAGCAAATGCTGAAAATCACAGTCGCGTTCCATGCTCTGCAGAAGCCCCAACCCCAACTTGCTGGTTGCTAAAGCAACTTGGGCAAAGGCCGTTGACTGCATAAAGTCCGACCACAGGGGAGGAGTTGAGCAAATGCGGCTTCCTCTGGCATGTTCTCCCATTTTTCCACTTAACCATCACCCCTACCAAGAAATTCACCACTGGGTCAACAAAACACATGGACAAACAAACACGCGCTGGCACAAAACGGAAGCATAGGGACCTGTCCTCTCCGTCATCTTCCTCGGCCTTGCCCAGCAAATAGCGCAAGGAGGCGCAAGCCCTGAGCGCCAGCAGTGACTCGCCCCCCAGCTCGACGAAGTTGTCGCAGAGCTGAATGCTCTTGTCCGGCAACCCAAGCACGCGGCACCTGATACCCGGGTAGACCAAGGGGACGTTTTGGGTTCCAAATCTCGTGGGGAAGCCACCGCCACTGAACAACTACGTGATGGGGGGCTCCGAGTCTCCAATATACCTTGCCACTGGCACTGAACCCATTGCGTCCCTTTACCCTTAATGGATGGGAGGATACAATTGAATCCAACCTTAATTGGGGGGCTGGCTCACACCCCGAGTGCAAGCAAATTAATGTAAATACCTTCGTTTCAACTGGAGATTCTCCAATCAGCTGGTGAATAACATAGGATGCTTCTTCCCGCAAACAAAAGCGCACCAGCGAGCCTTGACAGAACATCAAGCCAGCAAAGCAATGCTCCGACACATGCACTGGGCGCCTGGGTCACTGGTAACTCAGAACCCACCAATGGCGAACCTCCCTACCTGATGCCATGCTTGACACATGCATGCTGCATATCAGTATGGTATTCTGTATAGTAAGAAGCCTCTACTTGCCTGCGAAGATGGAAAACATATACACGTGCGCACACACACACACGCGCATGAGTTGAACGTTTGTGTGCGGTTAATGCGTATGAGGACGAAAGCAATCATGTAAGTCCAATGCATGCATGCGCTCATGCCAGAATTGAAGCTAATTTTTCTCAAGGAACCCAAGCTCAAATACCAGGCGTCATTCATGAAACAGTTATCATCGTGCCCGGGCACACAGGCTTGCCCTTATCGGCTTGTTCATTGTCAGCACAAAGCCGGCTGGAACAAACGCAACAAAGGGAAACACCACGCTTGACGATGCATGAATGGTATGGTGGCACATCTCAAGCAGCAACTGCGACCACCTCTCACTATTGGCAAAAGCCACGGCTGTGTCTTCTCAAAAACTCACTTCCTCAGTGGATTGGCCTAAACAGTCAACCTTCTCAAAAAGGAATCAGTCCAGAAACTTGGCAAGTGAGCTAGGACCGCTCATGACTTCGATTCAACTTCACCCTCAAAGATCCTTAGTTGTCGCACATATGAAGCGCTTCATGCAAAAGGTGTGCCTTTGGGCAAAAACAAGTCATGATTCGAGGCCATCGTGGCCTGGCGCCCCTGTCTGATGATTCTTGTAACGACGCCAAGGCACATGAACCAACCCACGTGAATTTTGTACAAAATTACTTTGCCTGGGGACACCCCAATGGCCGGCCAATCGCGATCCAATCGCGACCCCGCGAAATCCAATCGCGGAGCAAAGCTGGGCATCGCTGTTGTTTCTGTTTCGGGTTTCGCCGTCTTATCTCAAGCGCTGGCCTTCCTCCATACAACTGGAAACAGGAAGGAAGTGACGTAGCTCGGATGGGCAGGGGCTCACTGATGGAACTCGTCCAATCGCAGTCCAATCGCAGAATTCGGCGGTGAAACTTCGGTTTGCAGCTTCCAGCCCTTCCCAGCAAGCAGCTTTGGAAAGCACCGTCTGGCCCTGCACAAACGAAATCAAACATTCAGGACTCCAAAGGAAACTTTTGCTGGAGCCCGCACAGTCAAACTCAGCGAGACGTGTGTCGGCACCATGCAGCGTCTAAACTCATAATAAATGCGTTGCCCTTTCGCGGTCCAATCGCGGCCTTTCGCGGCTCGAGGTGTCCCAATCGCGCGGTTCAACAAGTTGCCGCTGTTCATAAATGTTAGGCATGCAACTACGGACGGCCCCCACATGCGTGTGTGCGCATAGAGGTTTAATTTCATATCAATGTGCAATTGTTGCATCTAAAGTCAGGTTTACGGCTTGAAAAACGCCATACGCAACATGCAACCCACCCAAACTGATCCTCACTTGCCCAAAGGACCTGGACATAAAAGGTTAACCTTTTGGGACCTCCACTAAAAATGGACCAAAACAGGAAAACCAAAAAGTCAAAAGGTCGGTTTTGAACAACTGAGGATCGAATGCGCCACTTGAAGGCTGTGGCGCCAGACTTCGGCCACCGCCTCTTCCAAGCACCTCTTGGCCGGGCGCGGCAGGCAGGGCAGGCAGCCCAGAGTCCACATGGCTCATGCCAGGCGCGCGGTCCCTAGGCTTTGCCGGCCTTATCCAGGTTTCTCGGAAAGGCAGAAACTTGGAGCAGTGCTTCACCATGTTGAAAGGCAAAGAGTCATCGGAAAGGCAAAAAGTCGTTGAATTGAAGTGTCCTGCTTTACCTTCCTGCCGAATTCAGGCATGGCGCACTACAACACTTCCAAGAGGAAGACTGCTTTGACATGAGGTATTTTGTTATTGAAGTGGAGTAGGGTTGCGAGAAGGCACTAAGGGGCAACACTGTTTGTCCCTCAAAGAGCTTAACCCGCGGCGGTTGATCCTGATGGTAACTACTCACCATATAAGTTATATAAGGCCCATGCTAATCTCGCCAGCCAAATGCACTGCCAAAGTGTAGTGTTTTTTTCTTTCTTTCTTTTTTTCGGATCAACTCATACCGCCAGTCTGCTTCACCCCAGGGCTGCAGCGAACAAAATGAGCTTGCTCACCTTTGACTGTGACACAGCTCTTCTAGCACAAACTCCGCAGCTGAAAACGCTCGTTGTAGGCAATGTAAGCAACCACCGTGCCCTTGGCCTCCGCAACTTTGCGGCCAAGTTGCTGCAAAGCGCTAAGAGATGTTCAGGGTAAACACCCGATGTCAGCCATCCTAGCTGTGAGTGCCAAATGAGCAAAGGCAACGTGAACAAAAAAACAGTACCGTCCTCGCCCATTGACTCATCAAACACAATGACTTGCATTTGTATGTGTCACATTTGCATTACGCGTATTAAAGCCCTGTCTTGATTTCATCTCCCTCAGCTTTGCTTCTTGCCTTTCAGTGCACATCCCCAGCCGTTCTCCCGAATGTGCGAATCCTCGGGTGAGGCCGAAAAGGCCAGCCGTCAAAAACGCACGGCATCGCCTCCCAAAACTCCAAACCCAAGCTGTTCGAAAAGATAGGCTCATGTCAATCACCTGCACTTACCCGTCCGCCCAAGCCCCGACATGCAAGGCGCGTACTCAGGACCACCAACGTCACAGGCAGGAAGCTGGTGCTGCGCAAGATCACCGACAGGCTAGCGTGAAGCCCTGAGCAGCAGAAAGAACTCCCAGTACGCAGCGGATGCGTTCGTGACAAACATGGGGCGCCGACAACAGCGATTTGACCAAAAGCTTGACAGCTACAAATAGTGCTCCCCAAGCAGTATCTGACGCTTGCACGCTCCAAGGCGCAACTCAACTGCGTGCTTTGTTAATACATTCGTGAAGCCTGAAATCCAGCTTGGTTGACGTTGGAAGGGGAGCAACAATTAAATTTTTAGCAGTTAGGTGGGGATTTCCCACTTGCCGACAGCTCGCCAAGGCGGAACCCAAACCACATCATATCGTGCCTGGGCATGGCAACGTGAAAACCTGGCACACACGCCACAGCGGCGTGCAAGAAGTCGCAGGGCAAGACCCACGAGAAGACCTCAAGGGAATGTTGGGTGAAAGCAAATGGCACATCTTTTGGCCCGGTCATCTCATTTACAAACCCAGAGAACGGGGATTTGCCGTCATCGCCATTTACTCTCAGCCAACAGCACAATGGCAGCACCCATGCACAGTGGCATCCGTTCAGGTTGTGGCTTCACGTGAGGACGGAGACTGGGGTCTGGTATGGAAAGGAGTGGACCTGATCACAACGGTCAGCTCCCCCCAATGGGCCAGTCATGGAAGGTCCGTTGGGGAAATTGCAGAGGGCATGGGAAATCAAGCCTTAGCAAGACAGAAACTTGGAATCTGTCAAACCTGTTGGTGGCAATCCAACACCAAACTCACAGGCGTTGGCCTTGGATTGCTCATGTTGAGTTTAAACCGGTTCTACCTTGGGGCAACTTCGAGCTTCTCTGCGAACGTTGGCTGCGGCAAACGAGAGTCTGCAACCTGGACAGGCTTGCCTTGTAATTGCCTTGGTTCGTTCATTCACCCCCCATTTCATGGGCAAGGTGCTACATCCACCCTCCAGACTACCCTGGACGTGCTGCATTTCCGTATACATAGTGATTGTAAGCCCATTGCACCTCTGCAGCTAGTAGGGGAAATCAGAGTGGAGGTGAGGCCATGCCGGGAAGTTCCCCAGTACAAAAGTGAGAACAGAAAATATCCCCATTCCCACCCTATCCGCGTTTCCTATGGCTTTGAACTATTAAGTCGAGCAACTACCTACTCAGATGTTCGACGGGGCTTTGCCGCCCGAAGTTTTGCGAGGCGGGTTCGTCTCCATGATGTCGATTGACAGCATGGCTCACAGCGCAATGGAGTCTGGTCATTTCACCCTCCCAAAAGCGAATTACTGCAAGCATCGACATGACTCTGAGAGGTTTCTACTGCCCACGGGCCCTGTCCTCTGAGCCCACTGGGTGGCAAGTGTTGCTGTGTACGCATCTGCAAGGTGGTGGCTGACACCCAAACCCCCCAGTCTAACATTCCTGTCAGCAAGCTGCATCAGCATAAGAAAAAAGCGCGGAACATGCATCATGCGCGTGCCATCTCGTGACGTCCGCTGGCCATGTGCGCAGCTTGAACACATGGCCAAAGAAGCTGCGAGGCAAGCGAGCAGGCCATGACAAGTTCCCACGAATTCCTGCGCGCATGGGATCATGGGGCCAAGCAAAAGAAGACAACAAAATAAAAAACTCAGGTTCTGCCTCGCTGCCTGCGAGCAAGGCAGGTGCCAAAATGACATCAAGATTCACAAGCAACCCTTCTGCACAAGGTGCGCCTTTCTGAACCAGGCCACCAATTCAAAGGACGCGGTCAGTTGCAAAGGGATCCAGAGTTCCTCATATTTCTCATGTTTCTCAGGTCCGTTCCGAAACTTGCCGCATGGACTGCCACAAAGGCCGGTGAAGGAGTGGAGGTTGTTAGGCTCGGAACATGGTCCAAACAGGCAGTGGCAAAAACAGGTCGACCCCGGAATCGGACATTGTCAGCCTACACTCCAAAGGAGGATGCAGGAAAACGCAACTTGAACGGCCAATGAAAAGGAGCGTCCAATTGCCCAATCATGATATGCTCAGGGTCGCCTGACCACCCCCTCGTGGGTACCTGTTACCTGTCATCTGTGCTGGCTTCTTAATTACAGAGTCCCCCGCCGACAACAAGACAACGGCATCATATTATGGAAGTCCAGGAGCTTCCAATGTTTGCCACCGTCTGCTCCACTGAGCGTTGCCCTTACTAGATCACAAGCTGCTAACAGCCGATTTCCAAACAACTTGTTATATTTGTCCCGGCCACCACTGAGACAAAACCAAGTCAAGTTGCGTCAGAATTCAAAAAGTATCAAGGGCCATTGAGGTTTCCCGGTTTGGCATGGCCTCTTCCTCCTCTAACTCCTGCTTAACCTTTTGCAGCTGCTTCTCCTTTGCTTCTCGCTCCTGCCGAAGCAAACTGGGTGTCTGCTACCCAGCCCAGTGACCGTGAAGGCGGAAAAAGGAAGCAGTTCGGAGTTGATCATTGCAACGCACCCACCGAAGAGAAAAAGGAAGAAAGAGCCACTGAACAAGTGGGGGAAAGATCAGGCCCGGACAAATTTGGGCAAATCTAAGGTCAAAGGCCAAGCCCCAAATTTCGCTCGAAAGCTTGCTAAAGCTGACTGGAACAACCGCCCATGCTGGGATTGGAACTTCTCATTGGACATGTTGATCAAGTCTCCATGCTGAGATGGGGTCCTCTGTCAACTTCTCAACCCTGGTCTGGTACACCTCCGCCTCCTTCTTTCCTGCATCTTTGTCCTCGCAGGTGCAATTTCCAAACCGAACAAATTCCCGGTGGGCAACCTACTCCCAAAGCGCAAGCCACAGCTGGAAGCAGCCAGATCAATTGAAAGCTGCCTGCACCATGGAGCATCATGCATGTTCAGCGGTTGATTACCCAAGCAGCAAAACTGCCAAGCACATTTCATCATGGGACATGGGCGTCAAAGCGCCACGCAGCACAATTGCCGCTCCAGGCCTCTAACGGCAAAACTTTGCTCATGACAAGCTTGCCGTCTCTTGGGCAGCCCCTTTAAATCCATATAAGCCAATCGCGCGCACATTGACGTGAGAATCGTACTTGGCGAAGCCTTCCCGTTCAGGGTCGGCCTGTCAAACAAAAGTTGCCTGCCTCACTAATTACCGAAACCTGAAATCAAATGCAGAACAGTGGCAAGCTGTTTGCTGTATTTCCGAGTTCCATATCCCCATGCGCCGCTGCTTGGAAGCGAATTAGAGTATGCGAAACGATTGCTTTGCCCCTCTTGCTCTCGCCTTCCTTCTGCGCAGCACCGTTTCCAAAAAACATAAATCATCAGGTGCCAACCAAACACGCTTGTTTTGCTTATTGTTTTTTGGTGCGTAGGGCTGGGGTGGATACGGGATGATACGGGCGAAGACAAAAACAGCCTCACGCCCCCAGCCTCATCTGAGAGAAGCGCTTCTAGACGTAGCCCTTCCTGCTTCCACGAGACCTCTGTCACGGACTGCCCAACGAGCCCAACCATTCTAGCGAGGCAAAGAACAACTCAGCTGTAGCAGCAACAGCAAAAAGGCAGCGGCGAAGGCACCAGCAAAGGCGGCAGCGGCAGCGGCAGCCGCAAGACAAAGGCAGCGCGAAAGGCAGCGGCAAAGCGGGCGGCGCTAAGGGAAGCCACGACAAGCAAAGCGGACTCCCTTACTAATTAGCCCTGGAAAAACATCAGCATGACCTGCGCCAGCAAAAGCAATTTCTCAGGATCCTCCCCAAAATAGGCCCCGCTAAGGCCGTATCGTGGCCTTCAGAGGAAGCCAAGGGGAGGGAGGGTTAGTGGAGGGAGGGGGGAGATCTATGAAAGGCACGTCACCACTGCCTTGATGCCACCTGTTTGGAAGTGTTTGAGGACAGTCCAGAAATTGACCCGTCATCGGTGATGACTATTGTACACTTTTTAGGTCTCGAAGAAATCATGCAGGGGAATCTCTGGATGCTGTCAGCTGGCCTATGTCCAACATAATGTCGACTCTTGACCCCGAATAAATAACAAACCCCCACTAGAACCACAAACACCCCCATATTAATACACAGCGATTCATTGATAGGGGGTCAACATTACTTGCCCTGTTGGCCAGGTTGCATACTCAACTTGCAGCTCGATGACGCGAGTGAAGAAGGGGTCACGCTTCCTAAGCGAGGGCGCTCGAGGGCATTTCCAAGGAATGCTGTCGAACGTGATTTTTTGTTGGGAATTATGCTTGTAGGGCTGCCATGGTAAAATAGTTGTTGCTAAGCTGTGTTTTTTGTCAAATGAATCATGCCTCGTGGTTGTTTAGCCTTTTTGCATTTCGATTCACTTGCCTTGCCCGTTGTTGTCTTGGTATCCCTTTGTAATAGGACTGAGCATATATGTATATATATATATATGCACACGCGTTGCACGATGCTGGTTCTGCACTGGTTCAGACTGCCCAAACAGCATCAGGCCAAAGATCGATCTCTGGCAACCTGGCCACAAATCCATCGGTTCAAATCACATCTTGCACGTCATGCTCTAGCTCAACCGAATGCAAGGGGGATGACTGAGGCCAGACTTCCCGGCATGCAGCTGGCTAGCTGCATTCAGGCAGTGCAATGCAAGGCCAAAGGGTGCCAAAGGACCCAGAGCATATTCCCATCTTAAGCTAGCCAAAGACCTGGGCAAAGCGGGTACGTTTCCAGGCCGTAGGCCTGTGGGGCCCACTACAAGGAGATGTTTCGATTCACCGGAGAACGGCAATGGCTCCACCAGAAGGCGTTTTGGACGAGGCACATGGCCTTATGGTCTTTCTCGCGCTCGTCAATGAGCTGCTGCAAATCCTGGGCCTGTCCGAATGCATCTGAAAGTGTTGAGATGGGGGGGGGTGGCCCACTAAACATGATAGTGGCGTGCTACTTCATCACAACCAATAGCCGCCCAAAATCCAAGAGATCGGTTGAAGGGAACGACTCTGGAACCCCCCACTGAACCTCAACAATAGCAGCCCAGGCACATAAGGCAAGGAAACCAATCATGGGCGTGGTAGCTTAAAGGAATCCAGGAAAGCCAGAGCAAATACAAAGTCCGCTACTTCATATTCAAGCATGCCCAACATCTGTGAGGCTGGGCCCCATCCGAGTGGCGTGCCTGTGGCTTCCCCCGTAGAAAGAAAGCCAGGTTTGGATGTCCTCACAAAAGTCCACACAAGTCCAGGTCTCAGGAAGTGAGATACGATGGGAAGACATGCATTTTTTGGAAAGTGCCCAGTATCATGACAGGGACTTGCAAAACACGGGCCCCCAAGCCATCGCAAGCCATCCCATGCGCGAGCGGCGCACTTCGGCTTTGGCGCTTTGGCAGTGGCGGCTAGGATTGACCACAGCCGCCTGAAAAAGAATGAGAGTGTCACAAGTGTCCATCCATTTCCTGCTCAGCTGCTGACTATTTGACACGCAGCCGGCTGAGTCCCAATCATGAGCTGCTGTTGAAAGTGTGCAGAGTAAAACGCCGGATATCTGGCCCAATGGCTGAAACGCCTCTTGACCTTCGTCCCTGCTTTGACTGTGGCTCAGCGCTCTGGATGAATTATCCTTCACCAAGCTGGGCTGTCCTCAGATCCCCCGCTAAAAGTTTAACGCTTAGTGGGTTAAATGGAAACTACCACTAAACACTCAAAGGCTAAAAAGCTAAGGAACCGGATGGCTGGGAGCCACCAAGCACGCCAAAGCCTAAGCAGGGATCCTTACATTATACGTCTTGCCTTGTAAATGGAGGTTTCCCTTTGTTTTGACAAAGCAACATGTGTCAACTGGTTGCAAAAAGTTGAACATTGCCTTGTAAATGGAGGTTTCCCTTTGCTTTGGTGTTGAACATGCAAAACATGTTTCAACTGGTTGCAACATGTATCTTTTAAGGTTGTAAATGGAGGTTTCCCTGTTTTGGTGGAATAAGCAACATGTTTCAACTGGTTGCAACATGTATCTTTGACAATGTCCCTTGGTTTTGGTGGAATAAGCAACATGTTTCAACTGGTTGCAAAGTGTATCTTTGACAATTTCCCTGTGTTTTGGTGGAATAAGCAACATGTTTCAACTGGTTGCAAAATGTATCTTTGACAATTTCCCTCGGTTTTGGTGGAATAAGCAACATGTTTCAACTGGTTGCAAAATGTCTCTTTCACCATTTCCCTTTGTTTTGGTGGAATAAGCAACATGGTTCAACTGGTTGCAACATGTATCTTTGACAATTTCCCTTTGTTTTGGTGGAATAAGCAACATGTTTCAACTGGTTGCAAAATGTATCTTTGACCAAGTTTCTTTGTTTTGGTGGAATAAGCAACATGTTTCAACTGGTTGCAAAATGTATCTTTGACCATTTCCCTTCGTTTGGTGGAATAAGCAACATGTTTCAACTGGTTGCAAAATGTATCTTTGACAATTTCCCTTTGTTTTGGTGGAATGAGCAACATGTTTCAATTGTTTGCAATATGTATCTTTGACCCTTTCCCTTTGTTTCGGCGGAATAAGCAGCATGTTTCAACTGGTTGTAACATGTATCTTTGATCATTTCCCTGTTTTGGTGGAATAAGCAACATGTTTCAACTGGTTGCAAAATGTATCTTTGACCATTTCTCTTTGTTTTGGTGGAATAGGCAACATGTTTCAACTGGTTGCAACATGTATCTTTGACAATTCCCTTTGTTTTGGTGGAATAAGCAACATGTTTCAACTGGTTGCAACATGTATCTTTGACCATTTCCCTTTGTGTTGGTGGAATAAGCAACATGTTTCAACTGGTTGCAAAATGTATCTTTGACAATTTCCTTTTGTGTTGGTGGAATAAGCGACATGTTTCAACTGGTTGCAACATGTATCTTTGACCATTTCCCTTTGTTTTGGTGGAATAAGCAACATGTTTCAACTGGTTGCAAAATGTTTCTTTGATAATTTCCCTTTGTTTTGGTGGAATAAGCAGCATGTGTCAACTGGTTGCAACATGTATCTTTGACCATTTCCCTTTGTTTTGGTAGAATAAGCAACATGTTTCAACTGGTTGCAACATGTATCTTTGACAATTTCCCTTTGTTTTGGTGGAATAAGCAACATGTTTCAACTGGTGGCAACATGTATGTTTGACCATTTCCCTTTGTGTTGGTGGAATAGGCGACATGTTTCAACTGGTTGCAACATGTATCTTTGACCATTTCCCTTTGTTTTGGTGGAATAAGCAACATGTTTCAACTGGTTGAAAAATGTATCTTTGACAATTTCCCTTTGTTTTGGTGGAATAAGCAACATGTTTCAACTGGTTGCAAAATGTATCTTTGACAATTTCCCTTTGTGTTGGTGGAATAAGCAACATGTTTCAACTGGTTGCAACATGTATCTTTGACCATTTCCCTTTGTTTTGGTGGAATAAGCAACATGTTTCAACTGGTTGAAAAATGTATCTTTGACAATTTCCCTTTGTTTTGGTGGAATAAGCAACATGTTTCAACTGGTTGCAACATGTATCTTTGACCATTTCCCTTTGTTTTGGTGGAATAAGCAACATGTTTCAACTGGTTGCAAAATGTATCTTTGACAATTTCCCTTTGTTTTGGTGGAATTAAGCAACATGTTTCAACTGGTTGCAAAATGTATCTTTGATAATTTCCCTTTGTTTTGGTGGAATAAGCAACATGTTTCAACTGGTTGCAACATGTATCTTTGACCATTTCCCTTTGTGTTGGTGGAATAAGCAACATGTTTCAACTGGTTGCAACATGTATCTTTGACCATTTCCCTTCGTTTTGGTGGAATAAGCAGCATGTTTCAACTGGTTGCAAAATGCATCTTTGCCAATTCCCTTTGTTTTGGTGGATTTAAGCAACATGTTTCAACTGGTTGCAAAATGTATCTTTGACCATTTCCCTTTGTTTTGGTGGAATAAGCAACATGTTTCAACTGGTTGAAAAATGTATCTTTGACCATTTCCCTTGGTTTTGGTGGAATAAGCAACATGTTTCAACTGGTTGCAACATGTATCTTTGACCATTTCCCTTTGTTTTCGTGGAATAAGCAACATGTTTCAACTGGTTGCAAAATGTATCTTTGACCATTTGCCTTTTTGGTGGAATAAGCAACATGTTTCAACTGGTTGCAGAATGTATCTTTGACCATTTCCCTTTGTTTTGGTGGAATAAGCAGCATGTTTCAACTGGTTGCAAAATGCATCTTTGCCAATTCCCTTTGTTTTGGTGGATTTAAGCAACATGTTTCAACTGGTTGCAAAATGTATCTTTGACTAATTCCCTTTGTCTCGGTGTAATAAGCAACATGCTTCAACTGGTTGCAAAATGTCTCTTTGACCATTTCCCTTGGTTTTGGTGGAAAACTTTGGTCATTTGCCTTTTTGGTGGAATAAGCAACATGTTTCAACTGGTTGCAGAATGTATCTTTGACCATTTCCCTTTGTTTTGGTGGAATAAGCAGCATGATTCAACTGGTTGCAAAATGTATCTTTGACAATTTCCCCTTGTTTTGGTGGATTTAAGCAACATGTTTCAACTGGTTGCAAAATGTATCTTTGACTAGTTCCCATTGTCTCCGTGGAATGAGCAACATGTGTCAACTGGTTGCAAAATGTATCTTTGACAATTTCCCTTTGTTTTGGTGGAATAAGCAACATGTTTCAACTGGTTTCAACATGTCTCTTTGACCATTTCCCTCTGTTTTGGTGGAATAAGCAGCATGTTTCAACTGGTTGCAACATGTATCTTTGACCATTTCCTATTTTTTGGTGGAATAAGCAACATGTTTCAACTGGTTGCAACATGTATCTTTGAACATTTCCCTTTGTTTTGGTGGAATAAGCAGCATGTTTCAACTGGTTGCAACATGTATCTTTGACCATTTCCCTTCGTTTTGGTGGAATAAGCAACATGTGTCAACTGGTTGCAAAATGTATCTTTGACCATTTCCCTTTGTTTTGGCGGAATAAGCAACATGTTTCAACTGGTTGCAGAATGTATCTTTGACAATTTCCCTTTGTTTTGGTGGAATAAGCAACATGTTTCAACTGGTTGCAAAATGTCTCTTTGACCATTTCCCTTTGTTTTGGTGGAATAAGCAACATGTTTCAACTGGTTGCAACATGTGTCTTTGACAATTTCCCTTTGTTTTGGTGGAATAAGCAACATGTTTCAACTGGTTGCAAAATGTATCTTTGACCATTTCCCTTCGTTTTGGTGGAATAAGCAACATGTGTCAACTGGTTGCAAAATGTATCTTTGACCATTTCCCTTTGTTTTAGTGGAATAGGCAACATGTTTCAACTGGTTGGAACATGTATCTTGGACCATTTCCCTTTGTTTCGGCGGAATAAGCAGCATGTTTCAACTGGTTGCAAAATGTATCTTTGACAATTTCCCTTTGTTTTGGTGGAACAAGCAACATGTGTTAAGTGGTTGCAAACTGTATCTTTGACCAAGTTTGTTTGTTTTGGTGGAATAAGCAACATGGTTCAACTGGTTGCAAAATGTATCTTTGACAATTTCCCTTTGTTTTGGTGGAATAAGCAACATGTTTCAACTGGTTGCAACATGTATCTTTGACCATGTCCGTTTGTCTGGTGGAATAAGCAACATGTTTCAACTGGTTGCAACATGCATCTTTGACCATTTCCCTTTGTTTCGGCGGAATAAGCAGCATGTTTCAACTGGTTGCAAAATGTATCTTTGACAATTTCCCTTTGTTTTGGTGGAACAAGCAACATGTGTCAACTGGTTGCAAACTGTATCTTTGACAAAGTTTCTTTGTTTTGGTGGAATAAGCAACATGTTTCAACTGGTTGCAACATGCATCTTTGACCATTTCCCTTTGTTTTGGTGGAATAAGCAGCATCTTTCAACTGGTTGCAAAATGTATCTTTGACTAATTCCCTTTGTCTCGGTGTAATAAGCAACATGCTTCAACTGGCTGCAAAATGTCTCTTTGACCATTTCCCTTGGTTTTGGTGGAAGAGGCAACATGTTTCAACTGGTTGCAAAATGTACCTTTGACTATGTCCCTTTGTCTGGGTGGAATAAGCAACATGTGTCAACTGGTTGCAGAATGTATCTTTGACAATTTGCCTTTGTTTTGGTGGAATAAGCAACATGTTTCAACTGGTTGCAAAATGTATCTTTGACCATTTCCCCTTGTTTTGGTGGATTTAAGCAACATGTTTCAACTTGTTGCAACATGTATCTTTGACCATTTCCCTGTTTTGGTGGAATAAGCAACATGTGTCAACTGGTTGCAAAATGTATCTTTGACAATTTCCCTTTGTGTTGGTGGAATAAGCAGCATGTTTCAACTGGTTGCAAAATGTATCTTTGACCATTTCCCTTTTGGTGGAATAGGCAACATGGTTCAACTGGTTGCAACATGTATCTTTGTTCATTTCCCTTTGTTTTGGTGGAAAGAGCAACGTGTTTCAACTGGTTCCAACATGTATCTTTGATCATTTCCCTTTGTTTTGGTGAAATAAGCAACATGTTTCAACTAGTTGCAACATGTATCTTTGAGCATTTCTTTTGTTTTGGTGAAATAAGCAACATGTTTCAATTGGTTGCAACATGTATCTTTGACCATTTCCCTTTGTTTTGGTGGAATAAGCAACATGTGTCAACTGGTTGCAAAAATGTATCTTTGACCATTTCCCTTTGTTTTGGTGGAATAAGCAACATGATTCAACTGGTTGCAACATGTATCTTTGACAATTTCCCTTTGTTTTGGTGGAATAAGCAGCATGTTTCAACTGGTTGCAGCATGTATCTTTGACACTTTCCCTTTGTTTTGGTGGAATAGGCAGCATGTTTCAACTGGTTGCAAAATGTATCTTTGACCATTTCCCTTTGTTTTGGTGGAATAAGCAACATGGTTCAACTGGTTGCAACATGAATCCTTGGCAATTTCCCTTTGTGTTGGTGGAATAAGCAACATGTTTCAACTGGTTGCAAAATGTATCTTTGACAATTTCCCTGTGTTTCGGCGGAATAAGCAACATGTTTCAATTGGTTGCAACATGTATCTTTGACCATATCCCTTTGTTTTGGTGGAATAAGCAACATGTTTCAACTGGTTGCAACATGTACCTTTGACCATTTCCCTTTGCTTTGGTGGAAAAAGCAACGTGCTTCAACTGGTTTCAACATGTATCTTTGATCATTTCCCTTTGTTTGGGTGAAATAAGCAACATGTTTCAACTGGTTGCAACATGTATCTTTGAGCATTTCCCTTTGTTTTGGTGGAATAAGCAACATGTTTCAACTGGTTGCAACATGTATCTTTGACCATTTCCCTTTGTTTTGGTGGAATAAGCAACATGTTTCAACTGGTTGCAAAATGTATCTTTGAAAATTTCCCTTTGTTTTGGTGGAATAAGCAATATGTTTCAACTGGTTGCAAAATGTATCTTTTAAGGAGCCAAGCCTAAGGCTGACCAGGCCGAGCTTCCTCACACCGAGTCATCCGGCTTCTCCGCCTTCTCGCCGCGGGCCGGCGCGGCCCCGGCTTTGGCGCGCTCGAAGATGCCCGCGCCGCAGAGCACCCCCACAGCGCCCAGCAGGAACAAGGGGCTCATGGCTTCCTCCAGGAAGGCGCTCGACAGGGCCACTGTCACCAAGATATTCCTCAGCTCAGTGGCGTTTAGTCCCTGAAAAATGTGTCATGCTCTCAAAGCAAAAAAAAAAACGCGGAATGAAATCCTGGAAAGAGCACATCAACCGCGCCCCCCTCGCGAGCTTTCACGGAAAAAAATCCCGCAACCTTCCGCAGCTGCAGTGTGGTGCTACCTCTTTTGTTCATATGTCCACCTCCAGGCATGTTTGTTTGAGCAGAAAAAGGAAACACCACTCAGTGACATTGGGTCAAGGCATCTGAGCGAAGGACAGAGCTCCTCAGCTTGGACAATCTAGGTGAGGATTTTAAGGTTGAACCAAAGAGCCGAAAGGATGTTCTGTAGAAATCTGTAGAAACGGGTTCGCATGTGATCCGATCCACACCTTGCATCTGTACACCGAAGAACATATTTTGCCTGATGCTTTGTCACAAGTCTATCCCCAAAATGCAACATAGTTTTGGAGGAGAACTCAAAAATTAAAGGAACCTGCCTGATGCCACGCTTGATGCAGTAGCGCAATGGCCCTTGCTTGGCGGGAACCTGAAAGCGAGCCGGCATGGACCGTAACGGAGCATGGCTCATGGGCATGGCCCATGTTGACCGCACCTATTAATCGTGGAGCCGCAGGGGCGCCGCGTTGTAAAACATGACATGCCTCATCATGATGCTGCTCAAGAGTTCCAACCTAGTTTTCCGGCATACGCAAGCTCGCACTCCCCCAGGGAAGCTCTCTGGGTCCCTATAGATTGGACACACCTCACGCCCAACCCATTCGCCATTCGCCAAGCCGCAGCTTGCCGGCGATCTGGGCCGCTGCAGCGCCCAGCATCTTGATGAGGATCATGCCCATGTAGGTGAGGTACACGGCGCAGGCAGCGCTGAAGACAAGCATTGCCCCAGGCCCCTTCGGTTGGAGGCTGCGCGTCAAACATCTCCAAGTGCTAATGGAATCCGGAAGGGAGCATTGGCCCAATTGGCGTGGAGCCAGGTGCTGAAAATCATAAGTAATGCTTTCCGGGCAATGTTGTTCGCTTAGTAATTCAGGGGGTCACCTTCATGCATCTGAACTCTGCCCAAAGCAATTTCGGCATTCGGTGTCTTTTTGAGAAGGATCAAGCCGACCTCATGTTAAACACAAATCCGAAGAGGAGGAAAACAAGCCAAGGGTCTTCCTTTCACGCCAAAGGCGAAGCTGTTAATTTGCCGAACAGCTGCGTTTACTGGTTGCTTAGGCCAGTCGAAACAATCTGCCGCCCCTATCTTGTTCATTCGTGTTAGATCGCCCGTGCCATTGTCGTGTTATTGCATTGTCGCCCTGAGAGTATCAGCGTCTCTGTGCCGTTTGCCGATCTTGATGCCCCACCCCCACGCCCCGTGCGTGTCCCATGCACATCTGAATTCTGGCCTGGTGGATGAAGCTCATCTGCCCAGGTTTTGAGTGTGGCTACATGAACGGATCCCCCAATTCTTGGGCACTCACGACATTTGTCTTCCCTTCAAAGGGGGACACAAAAGGATTCAAACGACTGGGCCGCCCCTTTGGACCCTTAGTGGGGTTGGGCTTTTCGAGCAAGAAAGCTGATTCAATCCCTTTGAAAAGGTCCCACAAATGGCTTCTCCCCCGAGGGTCACAGAAAGAGTCTTGAAAAGGGTCCACCCCATTTGCTGAACAGCTTTTAGGGTGGTTGGCAAAACTG
>CAUJNA010002635.1:243510-313510 GCA_963377175.1 Effrenium voratum | reverse complement strand
CAGGCTTTCTGAGTGGACAAGCCAAAAGCTGTGGACAGTCCCACAAACCTAGCGCGGAAATTGGCCCTCCCTCCCACATAGCATAGGAAAAGGTTCAGGGGCCAGTCCGTTTCCCTGTCGGTTGGTGGGGAGGGCAAAACGCCGTCCTTTCCACCTGAGCTTTGTCTACGATTCTAAATCAGCCTTCCCCTCGACTAATACTATGCGGGATTCTGGTCCAAATTTGGCGAACCTTAAAGCGTAAGAGCATGTCAACAAACAGGTATTCCCTGCATGTCCCAACAAGTCACCCCAAAGGATCATCATATACATGGGCCCAACATGGTTTAAAGCCATGAGGGGGGAGTATCGGACAGCCTTTCGAACCGCATGTGGGCGCCTAAGCACCTCAACCAGCTGAGGCACCAATCACAGCGACTCTCAACGGCTCGCCTGCCTGGGAAGGACGTGGCAAGCCGAAAAAGACCGTTTCAGAAGATGAAGGGACCAAACAAAACCAGAATTTCTACTCTTCTAGGCTTAGGGCGTCTTCGAATAGGGGTCAACAGGCAAACCCTGAAAGGAACACCCCCCAAGAACCACCGATGGGGCTTGGGCTGTTCTTCCTCAAGCGGCTTGATAAATATGCGCCTTCCAGGCTTGGACCTTGCGCTTTCTTGTGGCAAGCCCATGGGTCAGGGTATGCCAAATAGGGGAAGCTGGATATCTTGCTTTGGCAAAATTCTGGGTACAAAACGATACAACGAGTGGGTGTGGCGGTGCCGGTAGAATCTGAGAAGCATGGGGGTGGAGCAAGAAAGCCCCGCAAAAACAGTTGAAGTCCACTTTCGCATTTAGCACATATTTAGGGCGGCAGGGCCTGCCGCTACACATTGCGAGGCAGCATGGTGTTGCACCTGTTTCGAATTGCCTTTTCGAGATTGTAGGTTCGCAAGCTTCAAGCCACGGAAGATAGCCGCATGAACACGTGCATAAAACCGGCTGGCGTTGGCTTCTCTGGCAATGGTGTTGGGTCGGCCGTTTCTCAAAATAGAATGTGCCTGAACCGATCAGGGCTCTGTGGGTGTAAGTTAGATTTCCCAATCGAAAACTTGCTTGGCGTGCGGTGGTTTTGCTTCCAGACCCACAAACCCGATCCCCAACCCCGCTCTCCCCAACAGAACAGCTAATTATTAAATTGGAGCCCAGGACTTGTTAAGCCCCGAATTGACATTTTCTCACTTGCCCAAAGGACCTGGACATAAAAGGTTAACCTTTTGGGACCTCCACTAAAAACGGACCAAAACAGGAAAACCAAAAGGTCAAAAGGTCGGTTTTGAACAACTGAGTAGTTCATAGGGGGTGTCCTGTTTAGGACATCATTCGTTTTGGAGGCAACAGGTCGTCAACTTTCAGATGGAATGCATCCTATGAACCGACTAGGATCTGTCTCGACTTGAACCCTTCGCCTTGGTGATGGTGTGCACGCCCTCCACGGAGATCACCTCGGATTTTGTTGATTTCACGGAGACATGCGTTTCCAAAAGGTCAAACCCAAACCAAAGACCAGCCACAAGAAGGGGTCTCATGTCCCAAACGCCAGAAATACCCCTCAGAATTACCATAGAACGGAGTTTGCAATATCGGAGCCGGCGTCTGTTTTGTGACAACTGAGCGTTGAGAAAAAAAAGACAGGGTTGGCACCTTGTGTTTGCAAAGACATGCAACAGGAGGACATAGCAAGAATCCACACTTTGGACTTGGCTGCCGCGCAGCACTGCATAAGGCAAACCAGCTAAGCCGAATATAGGTAGTTGTCAGGTAGGGTGCCAGAAAATGTTCAAAATAACCTGTCAATTAACACAGCATGCTCAGCCAGTGATAATTGTGATGCCCGCCTGCCGTAAATCACTCAGTACCAGTTGTTGTTTTTCTGAAAGCCCCACAAAACCCACCAAAGCCACAAATGCCACCAAACGGCTACAAGAGCCACATTCCGGTGAGAGGAAACATAGCCAAACATAGACAAACCAACCCTATGCCGCAATAAAAAAAGCACCGATGGAGCTGCTCCCTCGCGCGGTTTTGCCGCCCGAGGGGCGGCATCCCCGCAGATGGCCAACAGGATGCCGAGCCATGCCCGCGTGCTGAAGGCGGAGCCCAGACACGCCGCCACTAAGGCGGTGACCACTGGACACAGGATGCCGATCAGGGCGTTGAACCCAGCACCGATGTAGACCAGAGAGGTGGTGTTCAAGACCTGAATTTGTTCTCACCAAAAATGGCTTGAGATGTTCAAGAGTTGAGGTCTTGGCTTGGGTTTCCGGAAAAAAAAGCAAAAGCAGATGGCTTAAAGTGATGCCCAAGACCTCCGGATGGCTTGAAGTTTCAGAGCTCAGTCAGCCAAAGATCGCTTCAAGACCAGACCCTGAAAGATGGCTTGCAGAGTGTTCAAGTCGTCTCGAAGCTAAAGGTGCCTCAGATTTGTAGTCAAACATGAAAACTCAGATGAGGCACTCAGAGATTTCAGGCCATTCATCATTAATGTACGCACGAGGGTAGTGGAAGCTCTCTTAGGTTGAACAAGAAGCAGCAGGCTTGTGCAACCTTTCTGGCTTGTCTTCATACCCTAATGCTCTACCACGTGCCTGGGGAGGTACCTCTACATATGTACCTTTAAACTAGTACACATCTAGCCTGTATTGAATAGGCAGTATATGGAGCATAGTGGGACCCTATTCTCTAGATCCTTCCAACCTGGTCTTTTCCCAAATGTGAAAATTTTCCTCTTATTTGAGTGGAACGCCCGGAGTTTCATCGACCTGGCATCCCATCGGTACATTGCCTGCCGAGTTGCTACGTTCAAGGTCTGGAGGACAGCGATAGGCAGGATGCGGCGCACATACCACGAGACAGATCGAACGCTCTTGACTGGAGAAGGCGCAGGGCAGGCCGAGACATTGCCCCAGGACAGCAAAGTGCTCGCGAACCAAACAGAGAAGAAGTGAAAGCTGGCAATGCCGCTGGGGTAGGGGTAGTCCCTAAGCACCATTTTCCTCGGGCGGCTGCAACGCAAACATCCGCAATCAAGAAAATGCATGCTCTACTCCCCAAGCACCACCTGCACAGCAATGATCCATGAACCTCTGAGCAGCTGTGGATCTCCAACAGAAATGCCTGATTTTGATGATATGGGAAAAAACCATCACCCACTTGTGGGGTTAACAAACATTAACACACAACAGCAAAGAAACAATGGAAAATATACTCAAACAAGCGCAACAAACACAAAAAGCCAAACAATAGCCGAATAGACCAGCAAACAAGCAAATGCACCAGCAAGCAGCCAACAAAGATCAACAATGCAGTAGCTAAGAAACAAACAACAGACATAAAGCAAGTAGCAAAAAAAAACAGCGACAAAAAAGACACAACAAGAGAAGCAAACAAAAACAAAAGAACCAGACAATCAAGCGCACAACCACCCGCACAAACACAAGCACACGCAAACACACGCCCGCAAACACGTATGCAAAGACACACGCGCAAACACACAACACACGCACACAACACACACACACACACATAGACCCACACCACACACGCAACACACACACACAAACACAAACACGCAACAACGTCCACCAACAGCACAAACCAACAGACAACAAACCCACCAAACAAACAGCCACCAAGGCAAAATGAAAAACATCGTTCAACAAGAAATAGCCAACTAGACAAACAACCAAGCAACCAAACATTCAATCAGCCAACCAGCCCTTCAATCAATCAACGAACCAACCGAGCAAAAGAAAAACAAGCAAATTACGCAAACAACACACAATCGGTCAGCCGAACAAACTATCCTGGCAAGCGACCCCAAACACTAGTGAACATGTGAAACAGGAATCCGTGCAGGTAGCATGAACGTAGCCAGGCCAACTAACAAACGCCCACTCGCTTCTGCGCGGACTGTGCTGACATGACTCCACAGGGTCTATTGACTATTGAAGGTCTTGCACGTGCTCTTCAAACAGAAGCCTTCTGAAAGGTCCCATTGAAGAGTCTTTCTGGAACAAAATCTACTAATGTTTCTGGTCCTGCAGAAGACCTCTGTGGCAGTATTATATCTTTGCAGGATCTGTGAAAAGGATCTTCTGATAGGATCTCTTGGAAATCTACGTGCAGGATCTCCAAGAGAATCCTCAACAAGATCTCTCGGCATGAAACTTTGCAGGTCCTGCGCAATATCTGTTGAGAGGGTCTCTATGAAGAACCAGCGCAAATTATCTTAGGGAGGATTTGTAGGGGATCTCTGCCCAAGATCTCTTGGTAGCATCCTTTGGCAAGATCTGTATGTGCAGAATCTCCGGGTAGGATCTCTTAATGGGATCTCTTCACAAGGGGAGGATTCTCCATGAATTAGAGGCCTCCGCCCTCTACAAGATCTCTTGATATCTCTTGCAGGAGAATCTTTGCAGGTCCTGCTTCCTCCAAAGTCCATGTCTTACTAAACGTTGATTCAAATCAGGTGTTCCAGCTCGAAAAGGGGACTCCCTTGCGCGCCAAACAGAAAACCGCGATCAAAAAACAGCTGTCGCCATGTAAAGCCCTATTGACCAGAAGGTGCCAAGCAGGCAAGAACCAAAGAGGTTATCCAGGTTCCTGTTTCCATGCAATTGGCTGGGAAGGGGCCAGAAGGAAAAGAACGAGGACCGAAGGGGCTCCAAATTAATCAGCGGGGTCCTCCAAGAGTCTCAGTTTTGCTACTAATCCGGGGTGACCATTACCACAAACCAGTACAAACAAGCAAAGCGACTAAAAACACACAAACAAGCAAGCAAGCAAACAAATAAAGCAACATGACGCAAAGTTCTGCCAGATCTTCAAACCTGTTGCCGAGCTTCGTGCTAAGCTGAACGGCTATGATTGCAACCACCTGGCAAGAAGCAAGCTGCCGCAAGCCAGAAAACCAGGTCATTCATTCATGAACAAAATATCTACGTGCTAGGATTTGCCAACCTTACGTCTCCAATATGAGGCATGTCAGGGGTGTGAAATTCATGTTCAGGGCACGCAGTAATGTTCAGGCAGACCTGGAAGGCACCATCCCATAGCAGCGCCTGAAACCTTCTGATTTTCCTTGGCTCCACCAATCCAGACACAAAGCTTGTCCTGTCGCCAAAGTTTCTGTGGGTCGTAGGGATCATGGGCAAAGGGTTGCACAGCTAACCCCTCACGCGCACGCCCTCGCCTGGGAGCACACCGCCCAGACCCCGAGCACGCCCTGGCCGCGATAGGCCGCCGCGAGACCTAGGAAGATGGCCCCGGAAATGGCCAGCGCCACCCACCGCGGCAGCACCAGCGACTCCATGGCAACCATGGGCCTAAGATCCATGGGGGGACGGGGTGCAACATGAGACACCAGGAAGACACCCATGGAGGTCTTTTGGGGGGTCTGGAAAAAAGCGGAAAAGAAGTGAACTTCTGGAAAAAGGAGGAAACATCCCCACTCCCCACTCCCCACTCCCCGGTTTGGCTTCCTGGGAAAACAAATCAAAAAGGTTGGCTATTTTGCGCCCAGTGGCTAGGCCGGCCGCCCGGCCGGGTGTGAGCTCGAGTCGCTCGAGTCACGTGCCGAAAGCAAGGACGGGGCCAGAAGAGGAGCAACTTTGGGAAGTCGAAGAGGCAAGTGCAATGAACAAAGCAATGAGCAAAGGAAGTAATGCTTGGAATCTGCATCAAGTCCTTGGATCATGCTCGCACTGCCTAAGTCTGGTGTGGTGTGATTAGGCACTAGCTCGAGCGAAGCGCCTGCGAAACCGTGTAGACAAGAAGCTCATGGCATGGCATGAGTTGCCCTGACAAAAGTCCCAACCCTGAATCAAAACACAAAGCAACCAAAGTTGCTCCACTCGCCCTATAATCTCCCTCATGCTTGCAACCGATGAGTTGAAATCCCGAGCACAACGTGCTCAAGCACACGTCGGCTCCAGTTGTGCTACCTCTTGCATGCCAGATTTTCCAGTTGTCGTTTTTCTGAAATTGACGCCAAGGGACAGTGCGACCCCTCCCACTTGCACCCGCCTCCATTTCTCACCCACATGTTCGGGTATGCGTTTTGGCCTGACCCATGCTCCTGTCCCGGTCCGACTCCCGTACCAAGTTCACCTGGACTCTGAGCCAGCCAACAAAATTCTCATGGCAAGCCAGTCACCAATTCCCCCCCGGGGCCGTTCACCGCCGTGAGTTCGCATGGGCCCGAAACCCGGGGTTACCAAAAGCCTGGAGCAAGGGCTCGATTCGAGCGCCTTGCGGCGGTAGAGGGGCAGCAAGTTCCTCTCCTCTCGGAGCTTCTCCACCAACTCGGGGCCCAAAGGCAGATTGGCCTGGCTGAGCCTCGGGTACGCCCCAGCGGGGAACAAATGCTTGCAAAATGCGAAAACAAATTCAGCCTTGTTTGCCACGATGTTTTCCCAATTTAGGCCGCAGCTTGTATGTTTACATTTGGCTGTGGCTCTACCTTTGCAAGCTGTGACCATTCTCGGGTTTCAGTTGCGCGGCCCTGTTGGGATTGGTATCCCTTCATCCTTCAGCTCCCGTGATATTTGTTTTGTTCTCAAACTGAAAGGCCTTGAACAAAACAAACAACCGCCCAAAGAAGGGCTCCAAAGAAACAAGCCCAAGTATCCCAAGTACACAACACACCCTTCCCTACAGGTCCTACAGCACCCCCTACTTAAAGCGCGGGAGCCAATAGGCGAAAAGCTCATCAAGGTTCTTTGCAATTCCACCCAACAACAACAAAAACAAACTCGTTCGGGGGGCGGTTGGGTCTTCATGGCGAGCTCCATGAGCTTGCCATAAACTCAGCAATCTTACTCAGCCAACCTTCAACCCTAGAAGGATTTGTTCATTGTTTCTCCATCCAATTCAGGGCAAAGATGCAAAATGGTCCCAGCATTGACCTGGCCTTCTGATGGTTTCCACTTGAACCCTTGAAAAAGGGTACCAACTAGCAAAACACAACGCGCACTAAAACAACACTAAGCCATCGATGCGGGCTTCGTCTGCGCCAGGGGGCTTGACCAGCATCTGCAGCAAGCGCTCCCGCTTATTCAGCTCCTTCTCCAGGGACATGAGCCGGGTGCGCGTTCGCAGGTTCTCCTCGGATTTGGTGACCAACGGAAAAGCAAACCCTCTTGGCCTTTGGTCTTCGGTTGCCTGTTGGTCTTGCTTGAAATAGTTGGTTAGGCAGTTTTAGCGGGGAGCTGGGACTCACCAAACAAGGACTTTCCGGGCGGAGTTGAGTGAACAACTGGCATGTGGATCAGGATTTGCCGTTGATCCAATGGACTCAAAGGAAACCACGCAAAGAGGATCTTTTTTTCAGCTTCCAAGTTGAAATTTATTTTGCCAAGACTTGGCAGCTGATTGCAAGATGTGACCTTCCGCCGTCGCCTTTGCTTCAGGGTGATGCAAAATGGCCAACTCAAATGCCCAAGGCAAGGGTAGTGTATGAAACGGGGCTGTCCGTTTTCAGATTCCCTGTGGGATAAACACAAAACAAAACAACTTCGCTTGGGATAACTGGAAACCCCCACTAAGCCCAAAAAAGCCCTGAGAAGCTATGGGGATGCCTGGGAACCACCAAAGAAATACATGTCCAAATCACCTGCAAGGTAACATGTAGAAGCCTCCTCGTTTACACATGTTCGCACACACCAACATGTCTGCGAGCATGGAGGGCAAAACATTGGAGACATTGGCCTCAAGCAACACAATGTCTCGACGTGTTGGGTTGAAATGGAGGGATGCGGAAGGTTGTCAAGAGTGTCAGTGCAACTGGTTCATTTCAAATGACCTTTGCCGCGACGCAAACAATTAGTTTGAAAATACAATGTCAAGGCCCGAATCGAAAAAGCAGGTGCGACAGACAATGTTACAACTCTCCATCGCCAAATTCTCACCCAATGCTGAGAAGCAAAACTCGACCTGGCACAAGACTTGTCTAGTTTCAACTCTGGATTCATGGGCCAGTTTGCCATTAAGGTCAGCAAGGGGTACTGGACTGCCCTATGCTTGCTTGTGTATGACTGTTTCTTGCAGATTGGCAAGACCCTAGGCACAACCTGATGTCAGCAGAAGTGGCAGCACAAACCAAATACTGCAAAGAACATGCATGGCCAGCCGTCGCACAGTACACATCTCAATCGCAGTTGTGCCATGGTTCGCTCGTCTTGCCTTCCTGCCACGCTCCATCATATACTGATTCAGAGCCATAGCAAGGGGAGCCATTGCAACCTAACAGCGACTATTGGTGACCAAAAGTGACTTTTAAGCGCGCTTAAGGACCATACTTGTTGTTTGGCTCCCCTTGCTATGGCGCGGAATCCGTATTGCACCTCTAGGCCTCTCCATTCTATGTTCCTTGTTTATTCAAAGGGCTCACATAGCTCTGTGTTTGCCTGGGGGTTCGCGCACTCTTCTTTAAGATCACTCCTCGGAGGTGCTGTTGATGAGGCACTTGATCTCTGTACCTGACGCTCGATTGGGCTCTGGCCTAGGTTCCGGGCCAATCTAGTGACACATCCACGCAGGTGTCGATGGCATTGGTAAGCACAACGCATCCCTCCCTTTGCCAAACTAATGCATAAACGTATATGTATGACATATGTAGGGCTCAGGGTGAAACAACAACAAAACCCACTCGAGTGACTGTGAGAGTAGGTGCTGATGCTACACATAGCATCATAGCCATAGCACTGATCACTCAATTCAAGAAGTGGGCAGGAAGCTTCAGTCTTACCCGCACATACTGAAAGAAAATATGTTGGTGCCATGGCCAAAGGCACTCAACAGCTGAAAGCAACAGTAGTGCAAAGTTTTTCACGCCATTGGCTTGATATAAGCTTGATCCTGACACGACCAAAGTCAAGCCATGTCAAGCCAATCGTGGCTTGAACTAGCTTTTGTTCTGGAAAAAATCGTAATGCCATGCCCTTTCATGCGTCCGCCCCATAGGTTTCGACTTTCGATTGGGATCCAAATCTGGATCCAAGTAACGTTGGATGGTCTCCAAAATTAAGGGCAGTGAATGGGGCCGAATGGGCCTGAGAGCTACCAAACACATCAATAAACACCAGAACAAGCTCACAATCAGCTGATTCAAACGGGTGTCTCAAATTTCAGAACAGGTGGTGAGCTTCATGCTGGTGTTTCTTTCAAAGGCTCATCGGGCAATGTCGGACCCACAAAAAATCCCAGGTTTGCTATTGTGGCATTATTTCCTACTTCAGAACCTTGTGGCTGGTTCGAGGTTTACTTTAATGGAAAGCTGTTTGCAAAACAAATCCAGGCAACATACGGGCAAACTAAAGAAATTCATGTTTTGAAGTGGTCCCCAGAACATCGTTTTGTTTGCTTTTCAGTGTAAATCCCCCAAGAAAACAAGGCGAAACAGTCACGCAAAGGGGCTACCCCACAAGAGGCCCTGAATCCGTTTAATCTATCTGTATCGTCAGCATTGGCAATACCAAACTTGAGGAGCGGGTGAACGAAAGCTAGCAGTTGTTGCATGAGATGGGTCGGTGACAGAGTGGATTCATAGGTAGCTTGTGTACAACGAGAGGCCCGGCAAGATTCGTAAGATGCGACACGCAAACGCACATGGTGGCGTGGCAAACCTTGAAAAATGAAAACAACGAGAGGCGTCAGAAGCTGTCTGAAAGCACCTCTAGGTTCTGCATGCTGCGTGTGCAAAGATTCTTGCGAGGTGGTTTACCGAGAAGACTGAGGTCTCAAATGAACAAGCTGAATCGGCGGAACATGTAAAAATTCGTAGGACCAAGTCCAAAACGGGCAAACCGAGACTGCTGAACACTGAGCCACTGCCCGGGGGGGGGGGGATGGACCAGGGAGGAATCGAGCCTGAGACCGGGGGGGGGGGAGGGGGGGGGGGTCTAAATAATTGATGTTTTTCAATCTTTTCGGCTCAAATAATTGAAAAAATCAATCTTTCGGCATTTGAGCCCCTTACCTTGCTTACGCAAGGAGAAACTTCAGCTAGCTAAAGCTAGCTTTCGTGATCAAGTATTGGCAAGTCGAAGTCGAAGCCAGTCCCCAGGACTGGTCATGCTGCAGGTGCCAGGCTACGGAGGCCAAGGTGTCGTTGCACAAAGACACGTCACCATGAAGCCGTGCCGGCTATCTAGAGAACACGTTTGGCTGCTTGTGAAAAGTTGCCAAACCAAACACACACAGCACCCCCCTCCCCGCAAAAAAAAGCAAAACACAAAGCAACAAAAACACACACATACATATATATATATATATATATACACCTTCACTCATCAACCTCCACTCTGACCTCTCATTTCTGCAAGGCACACTGTTGCTGCAGCTCTTCCAAGCGTTTCTCTCGGTCGACTGGATGTTCTCTTTCAAGCCTGGCACCGGCAGTCGGATGAGTTCCCTTGGGCAGAAAGACGACAACACACAGAAGTCACTTTTAGGGCTCCTCGTACAACTTAACCAGCCCTACACCAACCCTAGACAAATCCTAAGCAAAAATACAACAACCCAAACCCACCCTGAGCAAACCCTAAACCCACCCTCAGGCCAGCCAACCCGAACCCCATGGGTTTGGCTACATGGATTGTGGACCTTCGGGGCCATCGGACATCAACTGCAACTGTAGTTGATGTCTTCATGCGCTGACCCAATTCAGCTTCACTGCCGAAAGGGTGGGGGTGAGCATTTGTTCAACCCTGATCCACTTTTACCTCCTAGCTGAATTCATGGCCAAACCCAAACTCAGTTGTTAGTGACCCTGGGAAAAAAGGGAACCCTTTTTGGGGAAGACTACTTTGAGTGGGGGCAGCCACCAAAAAGAAAAAACAGTTGGAAAAGACTTGGTGCCACTGAAGAACCCCAACTCGCGTCGCCTGCGCGCAGGGCTCCGGGAGTTGCGCGACGGGATCTTCGCTACCTGCCAGGTCCGAAGTCCGCGGGTCCAAAGCATGGCGCAGTCCAGGTCCTCCAGTAGAGAGGTTAGAATAAGTTGGTACACGATTTTTTGTGTAGCCTATTTTACTAGAGGAACCCATAATAAGGGTACCTCTTTTTTCTTTTTGTTCCTTCCCAGAAACGTGCGAAACGATGTCCCAATGACACCTCTGGTGCGATAGGCAGGGAATGAGAAATGGAATGACCCCTATCATAGGTGTCCTTTTGGGAGAAATAGATGGCCCTGGTAGATGATTAAACCACCAGGTAAACCAGTGCCATCTATTTTTCAACCAAAACAACCAAAAAGGGCAGCCTATTTTAGTAGAGGAACCCTCCCCCAAAAAAGAAACGGTACAAGGGCACTGGGCGACCTAGCAGTTGATGCCTAGTCGCCCTAAGAAAAAGTCAAAAACCCTGCCCAAAACGAACGCCAGAGAAGTGAAGCGAACACATGAGGGCCACATTGTCTTGACCACGATAGTTTGCATTCGGCGTGTTGGGGCGCCGTCAATGCCGAAGGAACTGATATCATGGGCAGTGGCCCGAACTGCGTGCATAATGCAGCGGCATGCGCCAACTGCATAACAGGAGGTGGAAATCGCGCCGCGCACAACAAGCACAATGCTTGATTTCCACGAAGGCAAGGTCACTTCGAGTACTTCATCAATGTCAGAGTTGCTGATCGGCGAGGGCCATGCGGTTATGGTGGTGTCCTCTCCAGGGAGGTAATTCCCCTCTGACACTGCAACAGAAGCAAAGCTGCCTGATGAGTCCTGTGAAATCCTAAACAGTGGGTGGAAGATGTCGGAAGAGTATAGGCTGTACATGAGCTTGTGTAACACAAGCCACCCTGCCGAGAGATTCTGGAGCACCCTTCGCACCAAGGTTGACTCGGAAAGGAGGGAGGCCACCCGCAACCCAAGAAAAGGTTTTATCCTGATCCATGCTATCTGTCACGCAGTTCCTGCAAAACACAGCTTCCCCCACTCGTGAAATCCGTTCAGGAACCAGGCTAATCCAAGAATGTGAGTTTGCTGCATGGTTTTGCGCTTGACTTGCGCACCTGGCCTCCTGTAAATTCGTTCAAGAATCGCCGGGCTGGAGGGGAATTAAACCAACGGAAGATGGGAAGCCCTGCAAGCGATTTGTTCAATCATTCCCCGTGCTCGGTGGAAAGGAAGCTTCCTGCATCAAACCCCTCCCATTTCGGCGCTGAAGCAGCACGGGCCCTTACACATGGGCTAATCCCACGAATCTGAAGAAGATTGCGTTTTGATGAGGTTAGAAGAAACTGGGGGGGGGGGATTCCTGGACATCTGAATCAAGCTTTTGCCAAGGAACATGTCCCAAACGCTGGGGAAACAGGCCAGTTTAGTGCCTGGATGTTGTTTCAAACCCCTGCCTTGATAAGCAATGAGAAGCGGTATCTCCGTCCACCTGACCTCACGGAAGGGTGGACACCCTTGCTATCACATAACAGGCGTCATGGTGTGTCAAAAAGGGGAGCCCAATCTCGCGTTCCTGTTGGTTTCTGGCCTCTCGGTAAACCAACCTGCAACCTTAAAAAAAAGAAGAAAAACAAAAGAAGAAAAAATACGCAAGCCCAATCGGCAAACACCATCGACCACGGGGCCCCCTATTCTGTAGGACCACGCGCCTTGACCCCGCGCTTGCGCGAGCCGCTGGCAGGTCGGCTTGCCATGGCACAGGTAGCTAAAGCATGGTCCCAGTTGGAAACACAGAAGAACATGGGTTTACAGTAAACACAACTGACGCCTCTGCCAATGTTTTCTTTCTTTCCTGGACAAATGGCAAGCAAAAGAAGAGGTCCTTACGCTGGGGCATGCCCTTGCTGGATTGTTGGCACTAAGTCCGCGCCAAAGACCGGCAGTGGGGAATCTTTGCTCCCTACTGAAAATGGCCCTGGCTTCGGGCAACAGTCAAATCATCTCTCTTGCGGCCGTTGCGCCCCACGCAAGATGGACTTGATGTTAGAAATCTTAGGCGCTGACTTTCTGGCGCTGGCTCCTTGAAGAATGAAGCAATCGACATACCCGAGTCACGAAACTGGACAGGCAAGAACTCATCCTTCGCAATGCGAATGCAGCCGTGCCAAATTCAGCAACATTTGTTGTTTTCTTGCGCTCTCGCAAGTCAGCAACATTTGCAACGCCAAATTGCTCCTTTTGCCAACTCGAGTGTCAAAATAAAAGACTATTAAGAAGCAATCGAAGGGGCACCAAAACAAGAGATGCAGACCGTCCTGAGTGAGACAAGGCCAGCATTGGACGTTGGTGAGGAAAGCCTCTCGTAGGACTTTCTTACGACGATCATTTACTTCAAGTCACCCCGCCTTCCATTGGTGATGTTGAACATTGACCGTTCGCATGGCTAAAACCAAAGCATGTGGCCAGCTGCCAAAGGCGCAGCATGCGATCTCCCCAGAATCCTAGTGGCTTGGGGTGTTCTTCACTGTTTGCCCTTAGGCTTTGCTGAAACCAACCACCCCCCCTCACCCCCCCCGCCCGACCAAAGCGAAGCTCAATCAATGTTGGCCCAACACCGGATGTAACTCCAACCAAAACGGGTCACACAGAAACCCAACACGCTGATGTGCGAGATTGGAGCCGTCACAGGATGGATGCGCTGAACACCTGGGACTTGAACAAAATAAACACCTTGTTCTGATTTAAAGACGTGCGCAGCCTGCGCCTCTTTGATGGGAATCATTTATTCTTCGGCATCCTTGACCTTGTGTGTAGCCTCCTACCACCACGGAACTTTGATTGCATCAAAACATGCCATAAGACACAACAGCCATAGATAAGCCTCACTTTATTCCAAACAGAACATTCTCACATGTCTCTTGCCTTTCCTCCTTTTAACATGGATTCGCAAGTTTCTAACGAACGAAGCGTCCCATATTTCCGCTCACAACATTATCCAGGAAGAAACGCCCTTGCCAGTGGCCCAAAAAAAACGCTCGTCTAAAACAACAGGGTTCATTATGTCCCTCCAAAACACCCCAAACAAAACTCATTTTGAAGTGGCCCAAAGGTGTTCAAATCAGAATTCCCCGAGTTCTGACAAATCAAGCAGCCCAGAAGAAGCAACTGAATCAAGTGAACCCACAGCTGTCCCACTCCCCCGACCTCAACCCGGCCAGCGTCGAACTCGAGCGCTCGAAGCTGCCCTCGTAGTCCTTTGCGTCATGGAAAGTCAGCCTATCCGTAGATGGACAAACTTCTGCACCACTTGGTAGGCGGCATATCCCAGCTTTCATAGGCATTTATCCATCCCAACTCGTGCAGGAGCTCGTTCATGGCTTGCTGAATGCATGAGTGGATTGGGCCTTCCTAGGCAAGGCTTTGGGTGGGCCCAGTGTGATTGCAATGGGCAGAAGAAGTCATGACAAACAGCTGGCATCAAAGGAGCCTACCAAAACACTGAAACAAAATCCTCGGGGAGGCACCCCCTTCTTGTAAGCCTCTGATGAGAATTTCACTGACACAGTTAGGTTGATCCTTGATGTCGTGCTAGTGGTGCAACCTTTGGCAGTGTAATTAAGGTCCAAAGGGTTTTCAAGTTGAGTGTCAAACCAAGGTGAAGCCTGCTACCAAAACGGAGTGCTCCTCCGCAAAGCACAACACACCTGCTATCCCACACAGGTTCTCCCAAGCGGAGGGCAAATAAAGCCGTGCAACTGCACTCTGGGGCTCCCACTGCAATCCGGAGCCGTCGAGATTCGCAATCAGCACGTGCTCCCTTTCAATCACCAGCCCCGTGGAAATAATTCATGGGGGCTGGGGGGAGGGAAGGGGGGGGGGGGGAGGGAGCCCAAATAAAGCCTCAAATAAGGCCCTATTGAGGGCTTAATAAGGGCTTATTTCGGCTCCCTCCCCCTCCCCTCCCTCCCCAGCCCCCATGAATAATTAAACGTGTGTGATCATAGTTCAGAGTCCCCGAAGGTCCGTCAGCTCTTGTCAGCTTCCTTTCCTTTCAGGCACAACCAAAGAAAGCGCAGCTCACACGCTTTGCATCCAATTGAGTGGGCTGGGGACGGCTCGGGGGTGTCTACCCGTGAACAAACATATATCAAAATAAATAATGCCAAAGTACTTGAACCCCTCGGAATGCTTCGTTTGATATTAAAGTCCCCTGAAACAAGAAGACACTCAAAGTATCCCTAGCTTTGACATAAGCGTATCGAGAACGCCGCTCTACTGCTATGCTATAGCCAAGGTCAAACTAGTGATGCTGCTCGTTGCAAGCTTCCGATGTTGAGAGCGCCATTTTACTGAACAAAAACTGTTGATGAACTGCCAGGGGTTGTCTCAAAATCAGGCAGCCCCAAACCCAAGCGCCTGGTCTCACCTGGTTCCGCGGGGTTCCCCCAATGAAAAAAACATCCTGCAACCCCAAAAGAACTCCAATAACCAATTTCCCGAACATCACGAAGTTGGCCTCGTTCATGAAGCGTGCTACTTCAAAAAATCATGGGAGTGGACAAGGGTTCCTTGTCAAAATGAGGGTGGTCTTGCAACGCCTCCTGACCTGTCAGCTTCCATACAGGGAGTTAAGTGGATCTGGCAAAGACAAATCCTTCCTCTTGTCTAGTTGCGTCTCGGCCACGCAAATTATGGGCCCTTCAGCCCCAGGGAAAAGGGGTAAGACGATGCCTGCTTTACAAGGGGATGCTCACATTCAGCTGCAATCCTTCAAAGAACCCTATTTTTCAGAACCCCAGAAGAAAATGAGGTCTTGGTATAGACCAATCTCCTGAAAAGGGACCATTCCTGACGGAAGGGTATCCAAAACAAGCTGGATCCACTTCTTCCCGCCTGAAGCTGCCGCTGGAGGCGCAACACTTCAGCATCCCCTGAACGGAAGCTCACCGAAAAGATGGACCAACGCGCGATGCTTTCAACCACCCAAAGTTTATATATATATATATATCTGTGTATGTATATATGGGGAACCCGTCCATAAGTTGTCCACCCAAACGTGTCCGCAAAGCATGGTGGCCTCCCTCTGGTGGAGGAAGTCACGCTTGCAATCGCCAAACTGTATCGTTTATGGAACCCAGTATGCATGCACAGGGCTGGCGGCTCAGTATACATGCACAGGGCTGGCGGCTCGTAGGCGTCCCCATGAGACATAGTGACGCAAGTATATCAAGCCTCCCCTCCGAACGGCTGGTTTCATGCCGATTTCATGATTTCGGTTCTGAACAGGTGTAACTGTTAATATTGAAACTGAACACACGGCCAAACTTTGGGAGGAGAAGATGCTCGAATCAACCTCCGGCGCCTCCAAGCAAAGGCAGCCCAGTGAACATTTGCAGAGCTCAGAAATCTTAGAAATCATAAGTCAATCTCCATAGCTTCCGAAATCAAACCACCCCCTAAAATAATTCCTGCTTCAGGGCTGCTCGCAAGACCCCGTCACAAAAAAACAACCAAAGAAAAAAAGAATACGAGATAATACGAGGTTTCTGACTCTCTCTCTCTCTCTCTGCCGTTACATCCATAAGGTCCCACTCCGTGAGGCAACGCATACAGGCCCCTGCCGTATTGACAAAGGCCATAGGACCAACAAACTCTATCCAGCCGGACCGCCGCTCTCAAACCCGGCAATCTCAGCCATCACTCGTGCTTACCAGTGTCCCGGACAATGCCAGACCCTGAGTAAACCACGCCCACACACACACACCTGCCTTGTCTCGGGGGTGCCGCACGTGTCAAAGACTCAAGCTCTGCAGTGACCTCAGCCAAAGGAACAATCCGGCAAAAACCTCGAATAAAAACAATACCGTTACCTTCTAAGCAACAAGTCCGGGCCAACCCCCCCCCCCCCCCCTGCTACCCCCCCCCGACCTACCCAACATGTTGATAGAGCTTTGTTTGGTAGATAAAGCCATGTGTACACTGGAAGCATGCCTACGCGGCTGCATTCACAAGTGCAGACAAACATCGGAGGATGCCTACGCAGGCCTTTTTCGTCCACATGCGCCTACGCGACCGATGGGAACCTGCTCTCAAGCTACTCTTTGGGTTGTAGCATTCTGGCAAAACACGAATACGCGAACATGACTCAGGATCTTTTTGGAATGGCTTACGTGGACTACGCGATCCTAGATCTCGGTTTGCTTGCGAGAAGCCTCTGCGGTACAAAACGAGAAACTCTCCGTAGCTGGTCGCGATGAGCAACACAATGAACCCCACATAGAAATACATGCTATCCCTAACGAACTGGCTTCATCCTGGACCGCCTCGTACCAGGAAGGTTTGCGGTACCTAGTGACCTAGTACCAAAAAGAACATAGCCAGCAACCACGGAACAGGCAAACCCAGTGCCTCACCTGAGATCCCAGCACGTGCCAGCCTAGCCTGCGGAGAGAAATGCAGAAGCATGTCTGCAGTCAAGACTGATTTGGCTGTGGGTCCAGACCAATGGGATCCCATTTTGGGTACTGTAGGTGCACCACCCATTATATTCGATTTGGCTTTTGACCTATGACGACCGTTTCCCCACAATGGCGTGGCCCATGAAAAGTAGTAAAATGGATGATGAGGAGTTCTGCCCCGGCTCAATGAGAATGGTGATGCCACATACGCTCAGAAAACTCATGCCAATCAAATCCAACAGCAGCCGCATCTCCTGTCATTGCGATGAGAGAAGGTCTGCACGTCAACGTATTCAACAGTCTTTCCTCCGGAGCAAGCTCTAGCTCCTCGAACCCATCGAGGCAACACAAAAAGGCGAGGTGCAAACTGGCCTTTCCACATGCAAACTGGTCTTTCAACAGGGATTCGTGCACTTGCATGCGGTAAAGGGACCGGAACGCCCAAAACAAAGGCACCTCACCCCGACCCATCAAGGCCCCTTGACCTTGCCCCTCCCTCCACCCGCCCAAAGCGCTCCAAGGCGACTTTCTATTCCGCAGCGAGCGAGCAGAAGTGTTACGCTGATACCTGCACAAGGGCAGGTCAAGCATCGGGACGACAGGAAAGGATGGTATGTACATGTTACCTTAGCGCTGGCCAGTGCTGACTAATGATTCTGTCCAACCTCAACTAACCCTTCCTGTACCCGCGCAGCTTTGGAGCAAGGTCTCGGAGATTCCAAGGGTGGTGGCATGATGCTTATAAATGACTATGTGCATTGAATCGGCGCCGCAAGGAGGTCTCCAGCGCCATTTGAAGAGTTGCTCCAGGAGGCTTACTTCTTGAGTGTCTGCTCGGATTTCTCCCCAAGGTTTCTGAATTCCCGGCTGTCTCCGACCTCCCACCTCTCGTCTTTCCAAGACATCCACATAGTCCAAAGACCCTCAAGTGTGCACGATAGGGGCAGGTTACTGCCAACTCTAAGCGGGAAACCGCAGGGCACTGGGCAGAGACATTGGAAGTGGCGGATCGCTACCCTTGCCCAAAGACCTCTGGTAGAAAGAGAAAACCTGGGGTTGACAATCTCAGGGGAAGTAAGCCAAACTGAGTGGGAAACGTGGGGAAATCCACTAAAACTGGGCCTCGGCTCCAAAGGAGTGGCGGCAATCTTATGCGTGCCATGTTAGCAGCACGTGCTTCACTCGCAAGGAGCAGCACCTGCTAAAGCCGCTCGTATGAAATAATAATCAGCTCTCTCCTGTCTCGTGACTTGGAACGCACAGGCAGGGAACCGTCTGATTGGGGCCACAGCAACCGGCCAAATGAAAGGGATGGACCTCAATACCTGCCGAGGTCTGTTCAACCTTCCGAGATGCACATGGAATCTGCCCGGGAGGTCCTGGAAGACAATTTTGCTCTAGAAGGGAGTCTCCAGTGGGTGCCAGGTGGTCGGAAGGGTACACAAGGGACAGTTACACTCGCGGCGTCGCCCTTGGCCTATCGCCCCTGGCCTTCAGTCGAGCGCACCTCCCTCGATCTCTGGCAGGAACTCTTCAACTAATGCCAGCAGCCATCGCGCCCTGCCAGCTGATATCTATTGGGCGCTGTGAGGAGCGATTCCACAGAACAGCTTGGGCTCCATGATTCTACACGAACGCGGCCCTTGCGCAGGTTGAAAGCAAAACAGGTCGCACGCTTCCAAGTTCTTGGTTGAAACCCAGCATGTCTTTAAATGGGTTTGATTGAAACATAATTGAAGTCGCTTTTTTGGTGCTCTCCCGAATGGTCACCCCATGTACAGGAGCTGCGGACCAACCCCCACTTGCCAACCGCAATGTCCAGCAACAACGGCCTGGGGACATGGCGCCGGAAGATGCCCAAGTTCTCATCCACCTTCTCTGCCCGCTGTCGGAACTTCTCCGGACTGTCCCCCAGCAGGCGGTACGCGAAGACCTTTGGCAACGGCACTCGGATCCTTTGGCTTGGATCCGCCCCCCCCCAGGGTGAAATTGGATGGCACAACTCCGTCTTTGTGGGTAAAATGGGCAAGTAAAAGGATGCCCCTACAGCAAGGGGAGCGACAGCACATGGGGCCTGGTAAGGTCTGACAAATTGAGCCCGGAAAGATTGAATCGCCAAAATCATGGGGCGGTGTTCTCCTCTGTGCACTTTTAATCAGAATCGACCAAACGAGGGGCAAGAAAGCTGTGAAACAAGCAACCAAAGCCCTGTGCAGGGGGTCCCTGGCATGTGGCCCCATGATGGGCCGTCAGCTTCTTTTTTGCCTACTTTGGCACTTAGTCAAAACCAATGCAATTCGTCTGAGCATACGGAATTGCAGACTTGGTCGTGCACAGGGCAACCCCCAAAACACCAAAAGCAGAAGGACGCCAGCCAGCAAAGCCCTGGCAACTCTTGGAGCACCTGTCCCATGGTTTGAACATCGAGGGTGGTGCACTGGTCAAAACTACGCGTGGGGAATGGTCAGATCCTTTAGGGCACATGCTTGTTGGACTCTTCAGAAGGTTGGCGTCAAATTTCCACTGAGCAAACCCTCAGGCAACTCTCCCTCAGACTGGTTGGCATGGGGCAATAAATGGTAAGCAAGCAGCAAGCGGCAAAACACAACTGCCTATGGGCTCTGGTCGCATTGATAAGATCAGGTCCATTCCCCTCAATCTTAGTCCAGGCGCCCATCGTGCATAGTCAAGCGTGGCAGCCTTGAAATCCAGCTCCAGCTGCTTGAAAGGGTAACTTGGAGCTGAGCCGGGCAAGCCGCAAGCTGCAAAACAAGCAAGCAACTCGGCATGGTTCTTCACACACTGGAAGGAAAACTACACCACACCCAGGTTTCAAAGCAGTCAATTCAAGCAGCTGCCACTCTGCCAACCAGGTCCAAAAAGGCCCAAAATCAACCAAGGTGTTCTCGCTGTGCCTGTTCTGCTCTGGAAAAGGACCGTGATGATCCGTCATGTCTGGAATGCCCGAATTGCATATTGTGTGCATCTGCATGCGTATATATATATATATGTATATTTATACAAATATATGTATATGCATGTACGCACCTCCTTTCCTAAATGCGTGGACACAGAAACACAATAATGTAATATGTCTATGTATAGATGCAAATAAATCAAGTTGTATATATATATATATATGTATGCACTTACATTTTCATGATTTTGGCATGATGCGCATTGCATGACGCCCTGCAACCTGCTGTCATTGTCAACTTCAACCGCATTTGAATTGTGGACACCTGATGAAAGACATATAAACCAAAACTCCAAAAACAGGGGGAAAAGAATCGCCCCGCGAACGGCGAAGAAACAAACGCTAAAGCAACGGTTTGCCGTTTCAGAATGACTGAGCTGCCACAAACCAGAGCAAAGTGGTCACTTGCTTTGGAGAAAGCGTGCGCCGGATTTCACCCCAAGTCTCACTTCCCGAGTGGACCGGCCAAAAAAAACTCAAGCTTTACATTTACCACGAGAATGGTCCCAAAGAGTCTCAAACCGATGAACTCGAGTGAGTGCAGCTGGGAAGCTCTTCCAGTCCCAAGCTCTTGTGGTACTCTTTCAGCCAATGCCTGAAGCGCCCGAGCGGATTCGAACCTCACCGCCTGACTCATCGGAAGCCTGGGCTTTTCCACAAAGCAAACGGGGCTCAAAACGCACCAACCGGGCGCACGAAACGCGAAACGTGGGGACCCAAACTGGTGGACAGCAATTGGAACTTATGTCTACCAACAATTTCAGAGGGGATGCCCATTTATCAAACTCTCATTTTGGGGTTGGATGAGGCATGAGCCTTGAGGCGCAGCAAATCTTCAGCCTCGCCTTAAAAAAGCCGCCAATTGCTTGCCGGGCATACGGACCAGACTCAAAAGAGGCATGTACTGCGCCGCGTGGCTGGTAGTTCTCCACAATTTCATCCTGAACGCAGGCCAGCTGGAGGAATGCCTGCTGAATATATGTGTCCGTTTTGGTCCTTTCATTTGGGGGCATCCCCTTCATCAAGAAAAGAACGTGCTTGAAATAACAGCAAGGAGCATGGCCTTTGCCACGCAGGGGGCATGCTGCCACAAAACAATACCACCCGGATAGTCTCGCTGAAGTACCCACACAAGCCACCTCACTCATATTGAAGCATGCCATAATTACAGCATGACATTAAAGAAGCACACAGCCATCAATAAATCAACAAATGACTCGTGACTAATGGAAGCACGTTTCAACAGAAAGAGGGGGCTCATTTTTCCTGTCCCATGGCCCCTGATCTGTCCTCCACACTGCCGCATAATAGGTAGATCAAGTCCTGAGTATCCAGGGAACCAATCAACGACACGTCCACAAATTTGTGTCTGCCGCTTCAAAACACTCGCGCCCAAACCCCTTAGCTTGCATGTCCATTGCAACTTCAACAGCGACGGACGCTGGAACAGTCCCTTTGCAATTGCGAATGCCCGCAATTGCAACAGAAATGAAGCTTCTCCCTTCCCATGACTGGAGCGAGAAACAAGGGTAGTTGCAATTAGGACCTCAAACGTGCCAAACGTGTCGTTGCCAAGTTAGGCCAGCAGAGAGGGTACCCTTTTTTCTGTAGTCCATTTTAGTAGAGAAACCCTCCCCCAAAAAAGGGTAGAAGGGCACTACTGGGGGACCTAGTTGATTTACATGGCCCTCGTTCTCCCGTTTCGCTGAACGCTCCAACGCCAAAGGCTCCGTGGCCCCAACGCCAGGTCCAGTCCACTGCCAGTCAATTGCAGTGCAGCCCTCACCTCAGGGTGCAAGGCATTTGAGTCGCTTGCTCAAATCTCGGTTGCTTTCTGCTCCCCTGCTAAAAGTGACTAACTTTTAGTGGTTTCATACGGAAAACCCATTAGTTGGCAAAAAGTTACAGTCCTAACATCCAAGCAAAATGCACCAAAGAAAACCCAGTACAAAAATGGTCGACCCAGAACCATGTAAAGAACTAAGGCGGCCGCAGCTATTTATGGCTGGGATCGTCACTTACTAACCTTCAATTACCCGGGTTTTGATTCTGGCTCATTTGCCCCCCAGCCTCACGAAGACGGACATCCGATATATTAGGCTTGCTGTCTAGTGCACATCCCTTTAAAGGACATGCGGTGTTTGAACAACACATAGATCGTGCCTTAAAACACCGCCAGGTGCGTCGTTTAAGGCCTTCAGCTCAGGTAGCTGCAACTCCCCCGTCCGTGGCTTAGAAAGTGTCTCCAAACGGGTCACTCGACATGGGTATCCAGGAGGCATGCGAATGCTGCCAAGGCAAGAATTCCTCAAGGCGACAGACAATATTCTCCCATGGCTGCCTTTGTCCTATCTGTTCAGCATTGAGTCTTGTGCTTCACCAAGGAAAGCTTCTGCCGTCAAATGTGCATCTAAGCTGTCTTCAATGCCCTCAGGTTCCGGTGTTGGGACATGCTGGGAACCGCCAAGAGTTGGCATCTTGATTTGGGGATCTCACTGATGCAAGCAAGAGGAGAAGGCTGCTCTCAACAAATGTGCTTGCTCCGGTGCATTCATAAGGGCGATTCATCAGCCGAAAGTACAGGATCCCTTTTGAAGAAACCTTCATCCTGGGTCGTCGCAAACTCCCCGCGTGCCGACGCTAGCCTTCGCACTTCAGAAAGTAGTTGGCTCCCTTAAAGTCGCCGTGCACCAGTGTCATGCGATGCAGGTTCTCGGGCCTGCGCGTCTCAAACCAACCGCTTGCCTCACTGGTCCGAAGGACGTGCAAATAGCATCTGCGATGCTGGAACCTTGACTCAAAATTCAGCACTGGAAAACCGAACAGATCGGCTTCTGGCAAGTGAGTCGTGATGCTTTTCACGAGCTGAACATCCGATGGTGAAAACAAGAGTGGGCTGCAATTGCCGGACCACCACTGCTTTCAGTTTGCCTGGCCAGGGCAAGGAACCGCCCCCCCCCCCCCCCAACTTTGGACCGATGGCAAACCATCCCATGTCCTTAAGGAAAGGGACCTTTCGTAAGTTCGTTTCCCAGGAAACCAATCTACCTGCAGGAGTTGTTCCAAGTGGGTTCAACACCTCCAGGGCTGGACCGTGCATGGAAATAACGCTGGGCATGGGCATATGATGGGCATATGTTGCCCACAACAATCAACAATTTAGTCTTGACTTTGACTGAATGCCTCGGTCGCACAACCAGAAAAGCGCAAACCACCACGATGGGAAATCAGCCTCTCTGTAGTATCAAGGTGGGCCAACATTATCACTTCGTTCCCCCGTTTCAGGAAGTGGCAATCATGCAAAAGGGAGAATCTGGAAAGGGGCAAGGGATACCCCAAAAAAACAACCAAAATGATACCAAAGTTGTGGGCCAGTATGGCGCTTGGATTTTCCACCAGCAAGCCGGCCGTTCGCGCCTGATCGTGAGGTGCCTGGACACCGTGCTCGCCACCTGCTGCAGGCGGCTCCCCAAATTCGCCGCCGCCGGGCGCCGGAAGAAGTCGTCCTCACCTGGAGGGACGACCACGCGAAAGAGAAAACCCTTGCTGAAACGTCCGGAAAAAACATCTAAACTTCCGGAATTGCATTGCAATTAGAGTTTGAGTCTTGATTTTGCCAACTGCTCACCAAGGCGAGGGGTTTTGGTGCCATCAGCTGTATGCTTTTAGCGTCACGCAATGCAAGGAAACACAGCCTGAAGAAAAACACAGACAAGCATACGGGATAGATAGAAGCAACTTGTCCCTGCACCAGCCAACAGGAAATCCGAAAAACGTCCGGCAACAGCAGGAAAATCCCATGGCCCAACACAAGCCACGCCTTCAAAGGCTTTGCAAAAGCTGGCGATGCCCTCTGGCAGTTTGTCAATCTCCCCCGCCGGGCGGCGGTCCAAGTGGACGTGGGTTCCTGGCAGTGGAGCAATCACATGTTCAGCTATCGCGTTTGGGAAAACCTTGGTTGGCGTTTGAAGGGGAGCAAAAAATGAAAATTTAGCAGTTAAGTGGGGATTTCCCACTAAACCACAATAAGCAAAAATGTAAAATGTTTCCCAACAACAACCATGAAACCCCCACTGGCACATGATTCTGGCTTGATAAAGCAACAGCGCAAGGCTCCGGAACAGCTGCCCTCACCACTTGACAAGACCCAGGCTGGCTCTGGACCTGTGCTACCTTGGAGCACCAAGTGAAGCAATCGGTGCTGAGGGCTGCCCTTGCATAACTGTTGGTTCGAGAAGTCAAGCAAATGGCGACTTGCGAGCAAGCTCCTGGCAGCCCTGAGAATGCTGAACCATGCTGGTGGATCCCGCCGATATGGACAGGGCGCCTCCTCAAAAGTGAGGGGGCTCCCTTCGAAAAGGGAAAGCACCTCCTATTTTTGGTTCGGCGGCTTACAAATCCACCGAGTGCCCATTGAACCTGCCGGGCGGCCAAAGTCCCAAAGCCCATGTTCCGTGGGCATCCTCAGCGGGACATCTAGACACTTGGATGCTCCAACCGTGGGTGCCGCCAGGTTTTGTTGGCACTTTCCACAGGGGGAGTACACGCTTTCCAACAATGATGGAAGTGGACCTGGAGGTTTTTTGAAAAGTAGCCTTCCAAAACACTCCTGTCAGCTTCCATGATTGTTGGAGGCAGGGTCAAGATTCTTGATGTGAGTCCCCGCGAACATCTGTGATTCATGGAGCTGACTCTTGCCCAAGGCTTTTCCAATCCAAGCGGAATTCCCCCTGTCCAAAAATGTAAATATATAATGAGAAACGGCTGGTGCAGACTTTGTTCTATGGGGGGGGAAGGTTGTAGGGGGGAGGTGGGGCGGAGGGGAGGGCTGTTGGGGGGTGCTGGTGGGGAGCGCGGCGTGCTGTTGTTGGGTGCCTGAGTTGTTCTGTTAAGGGGAACCAGGGTCTAAGATTTAACGTAGACTAGTAGACAGCGTATTTTTTTTTTTATCTGTCGATACACTTTGTGAGGGGTCATCATACAAACATCGGCCTAATGAACTCAGGCTTGGGTCAGACTCCTGATCCCTGATGTGTCAGCATGCTGCACAATCATTGTACATGAGTGTACCCGTGAAGGGGAAACAACCCACTTCAAGAAAAGTGACGTAGAACAACCAAGACATAAATATTTCTTTTGTCAGGTCGGGGTCTGGTGTGAAACCACTGAATCAAGCGCCAAACGGGGGGGCGGGGTTCTGGAAGAAAAATGAAAAGGTCTGACGATTCCTTCAGGGCATTGAATGATCAATACCAATCACCATTTCTTTCCTTTAAATTGATTGGTTGGGCTTCTGAAGTGACATCACACTCCGCAGGCCGTGCAAAGAAACATAGTCATTTCATACTCTACCAAAAGAAACTTATGTTTAAGGAATTCCCAAGTGAGGGACCTGGATGGATGAGCTGTGGGATCCTTGTACATTATCTCCCCTCCCCATAACGTGGCACTTACCTGGAAAGTCATCTTGAATGGGGCAATGTCCCTGTCGCGTTCCATGTTTGTCAGAATGATGCAATCTCCTTCTGTTCGTCCTGCACAACAATGCCAGCAAGAAAACACATACCAATTCATTTATGTTGATCCAGCTGCATCAAAAACCAAACACCATGTTCCACCTCTGCCTCCCCCCACTCAATCCTAGCCGACTGGACGGATACGCCGGGTCTCTGACTCTGGAAGGCCCCGTGGAAGTTGGCCAGCCACCTCAACACTTCTGGGAACCTTTGCGCCGGGGGGACGCCGCGACTGGCGAAGCCCGGCTGCAGGTTCTCCTGAGCTTCTCATGCGGACCTGTCAAGGGGATCTTGATCTGGCTGTGCTCAAAAACACCCACTAAACCCTAGAAAAAAAGAAAAGAGGCCTTCTGACTATGGGCCTTCGGGTCTTCATTGCAGCACCCTGAATTTCAGGCTGCTTTGCACATGCAGGCGTGAAGCTTTGGGGTCTGGAAAAAAACAGTTCAACTGCCCATGCCCTTGTGCCTTGCAAGGATTGCACACCTGGGCACACATGCGAGATGGGACCATTGTTGATCTTGATAATTACTCTGCAAAGGGCCAACGCGGCCCCTAACAGATAACAAGTAGTATAAGCAACAGTTCATGTTGACTCTGTATGCATCAACCCCGCCCCAGCTTATGAATAGGGGGGAAGTCCCTGGGTTTACTGAAAAATCAGACCATTTTTTTTTTGGGGGGGGGACGTTACGGGTCAAGGATCACAGGCCATGGCCTTCCCATGGCTCTTGGGAATTTCAGACTTCAGGCAGGCCCGAGAAGATCCAGCCAACGCAACAGGATAGACAGGCGAGGCCCGGCAAAATTCGGAGGATCTGGTTTCTTGTAAGACATATGGATGGCTGTTGACGACTCATGCCGGCACTGGATTCACACAGATCTGTACCGGTCGGAGAGGGGAGTTGAAGACTTTGATCTTTCCTCGCTTGCCACGGGAGTTCCCATGCCTTCAACGCCTCCAGCATCGCCTAACTTGTGAAAATAGAGCCGAGCATAAAGAAAGAAAGATCAGCTCATGTGGTGTGCTAGCGCAGCCCCATGGAAAGTTGGTTCATCGACTCCAGTGAGCCGACTCCAATCCATAGCTTGGAAACATGTATATATATATATATATTTATTTACATGCTTGTGTTTGTGCTTGTGTCTTTGTACGTGTTTGTGTTTGTGTTTGCCGCTTCTGGTTCTGTGTTGTGTTTTGTTTGTGATTGTGCATTTGCATGTGCATGTGTTGGTGTGTGTGTGTGTGTGTCTGCGCGTTTGTGCGTGTGTTATAGGTTGTTTGTGTGTGCGTGTTGTGTGTACTTGTGCGTGTCTGGGAACGCTTTGACAAGAGGGCGCTGGATTTCCCCTTAACCAGTTGCACTTTACTGGTGGCTTGCAATGAAACTGACGCTTTACGCCAGGAGAAAAAAAAGTAACAAGAAAAAAAACAAGACAATTATGCGTCTCTTTTGTTCAAAGGGACCCCCTTAGACAAAAAGGTCACCCCACGAAGGGTCGGGCACGAGAGCCCGAAGCTAAGCTGCCGTCAGCAGAGCGAAGGACTTCCCCGGCACGGAGGTGTGACCTCGGCTCGGCTGCCCTGGTTCTGGGGGGGTTGGGTGTCTGCGTTGGGCGAGGTCCACTTGAAGGGAAAGCAAAAAGGAACCCCTCCGTTTCCAATTTGGTGCGGCCCTCGATTTGGACACATGATTGCTCAAATGAGCGCGCAAATTGCAAGGATTCCCGAAGGAAACAAGGGAACCCCATGGTTGAGCTCGTTTTGCCCCCTTGGCGAGAGCGTGGTGACTTGCCCGGAAGTATGCTTGTCGCAATTTGTAAGTTGTGCAAAACCCATAGCATGCTTTTGCCCGAGGGACTCAGCAGGAAAAGAACACAGCGTCTGAATGGGACATGCAAGCTAAGCCACATTCAAGAAGGTGGGCGGTCCGGTACCAAGCCACCAAACCTCATGACAAACATGTTGACACTTTTTGGCGGCCTGTTTACCTGCGGATTCCGCACAGGCGCCTCAAGTTTAGCTGGGTGTCAAATGAAGGCTTCGGGTGAATCAAACAACTCTGCCCTTTTGGCCTTGCACAAAGTCCCTAACTGTTTGGAGTACTTTTTGTTGCCGCCTCACAAACGTGCCACCTCACGGTTAAAGGATCTTTTCTTGGGGGTTCCCTCGCATCAAACAGGGCCATGAACGCTTTAGCACCCAACTGAGCACGGTCCCGAACAGGGCCGTGGGAAACGGAACCCACTGTACAACTAAAAAGGGCTTCTCAAAGACGAAGCTGCCACATCAAGAGGATAACCCCTTGTATCACAGGAGGGAAAAACCCCACCCCTATCACAGGAGTGGTTGGCAAAACCCCTTTCCACGAAGGCTGGCCCGCAAGGCGACGAGGGGCCCAAGGTCTTGGGCAAGAGAACGCCCCGTCGCGCCAAGGCCTGAGATCAATATTGCCCGTTGCTTGCGTGCGGTTGGATGCCACACCGAGAGAGGCTGGGCGAGTTTGAAACCAGGGAACCAACGGCAAATCAAAGAACCACTTGGGGGGTCCGAAAAAAAATTTCGGGAACCCGCAGTTCGCCCGTTCGCCGAAAGGTCTGCACTCCAAGAGCCTCTTGGATCTGCGGGTTGCTCAGGAAAGCCAGCTCGTTGGCATAGCTCTGCAGGTTCCTTTCCCACTTCTGCCGCTCCTGGGAGACACGGAGGGATTATGCGAGAAGCCAAAGCTCCTGCCACATGAGGTCAGGTATATCTAAAAAGCAAGGAATGGCAAAAGCTGCGAGCAAAAAAAACAGAGTTTGGGTGGGACCGTCCTTCAGTTAACCTGTACTATGCGGCGGGGGGGGGGGGGAATCTAGCAGACCTCATGAAAAGCATTGAAAAGCCAGGTGTGGGTTGGCATATGTTGGCATGAAGTCATGCGTCAAACAAACTCTCTGACAAGGATTGTTCAACCCTTCAGTAGTTGAGCGGGTTCCCAACGGGGGGGGTACCCCAATGTTGGCACATGGAGGAATTGCCGACCAAGTGTCAAAGAGGAACCCTACTGCCAAATCGGAGATTGGGGGCTGGCACAAAAAAAAGCTAGCGAGTGATTCGTCCTGGAGTCCAGTGCCCAGTGCTATCCCTCATGCTAGCGACTGGATGCGATGCGGTCCCTTTTCTCGCTGCGATGCTTTTCGTTTGCGTTTGGCCCCCTCAATTCAGGAGGTCTTCATCGATCTGCTGGCGACTCTTCAGGAAGAATCTGCCGTAAGGCCTGGGCCAGACTTGGACGCGCAAAAGTGACATGTTGGCTGGTTGAAAAGCAACATGAGTCATCAGCAAAACCTGGTTTTGGAATGGCGTACCCAAAGCCATGAACAGTCCGCAAGTAGTTCTGGTTGGGATTGTCCCTGACAAACCTTCATTTGCCCGGATTTTGCTTGTGGCTCACATGAAGGAAAACCAGAAAGGCTAACGATCAACAAGTCAGCTATGTCTGGCCATGAGGCGGGTTCGCACCCGGACCCTTCACATCCGCGTCCGCAACAGCGTCCACCCAGATGGGCGAAGTGGCACCCACGGCGACCTCTCAAAGGCAGCCGGGGAGTCCGAGTTACGCCTAGGTCCGAAATCAGCTTGGTTGCTGCAACGACCCCTCTGCAAAAAGTTGAACCTTTGGTGGGTTTGGTGAAAAACCCATTGATTCCCCCCAAAAATAGTCCGAAGATCCAACAAGTCACCTGGCTTGGAGTATGGAATCCGCCGCTTGGGTGAGTATGCGACAAGTACCCGTTGCATGACATTGGGCTAGCCAAGCCACACCAAACCAGTTCAGGCGAACGATGCCAACCGCTCACCGGGCCGTGCTTGTCATGCCTATTGAAACTGTGAAGATGCTCGTTCTCGCTGAAGTTAACATGGAAGGCTGCAAATGAAGAACCTTCTGACACCCAAACCAACCATTGGATGAAGTGATCCCAACTGCTAAGTAAGCTGCGACCAGTCAAAGCCAGCATATCCACTGGCATGAAGGCTGGCCGGCATCCAATGTTCAAGAAAGTGCGCACCAAGCGCAGTACAATCTTGATGGCTATTGTCCCCCTATTTTTGCTGGCGCAAAAAGAAGTTGATCGGCTCGAGGTCCAACCCATCGCTCATCATTTCTCCCGTGGTCCGTCCTCTTTGGGCTGGCCACTGCCGCTGCTTTCCGCCTTCCCCAGGTCAGTTCCGCAGCCCCGCATCAGAGGCCGCGCGGGGTCCCCCCACTCGGCAGTGGGGATGTCAGTAGTCCACCATCCCACCATCCTGAGGCCGGGGGGTGTCTTGTTGAGGATACCTCGTTTCACCTTGGCTTAAAGTGAGCCATAAGGAAACATTTGCCATGTTGGCCCCCCGTTTTGCCACATACCCAAATTTGGCTTGCGGAGTGACTGCCCATGAGGCCCGGGACTGTCACAAAGAGGGAAAAGCCCGCAAAGATGCACCTGTCCCTGGGATCGGCTAGGAGTAGCCGTGGGTTCAGCTCCAAGTGTTGCCAGAAAGTTGAGCTATCCCCGCAGTCTTCTTTTTCAATTTCCGGGACCTGCAGTCGGGAGACGGCTCCTCGGCTTGTCAATCCGTTGCGGCTCACGAAAAGATGGCCTGCCAAATTCCCTGTACTGTAGCGGGCACACAGCGGAAACCCGCCACACCTCCCTTTTGAGCCAAGAACATGTTCTAGAACTCAGTTGCCCAAGGACCTGGAACTAAAAGGTTAACCTTTTGTGGCCATGACTAAATATGGACCAAGATGGGAAAACCAAAAGGTCAACAGGTCGATTCGCTTTGCACCACTGAGCTAAAGAATTCACCTCGGGGGACTTGTGGTTTTCCAGGCCCCTTTTGACACTTTGACCCATCACAATCCATGCCCGAGCCTTAGATTTCATCTTGCGATGCTAAACGCATTGGTCAAGGAACCTTTGCACCCCCTTTGGCACGTACCAAAGAGATGCCTAAATGGGCAAGTCGCAAGAAGCCCTCCAAATGGCGGGCCGTGTCATGATGTTGCCTCTCGTACTGTCACTTTCAAAAGCTTCCCTCATGGCGCCTAGATCATCTTGCATGACTGCGACGAGCTTACGCATTTGGTGTTGCCCACCGGCCCAAAGCAACCGAGCATCAGAGTAAGGCGCCCCCTGCCAGCCATAGACGGGTCCTGCAGGTGGCCAAAATGCCACTGGAGAGCCATACGTATGGCTCTGGAACTCAAAGGCTAGGGCAGGATCACTTCCTGGCTGGGGTTCCCCCGAGCCAAAGCTAACTTGAGACTTCTCCCGGCACCATTCGGGACGAGCCAAACCAAAGACCCTGCAACTTGTGGCCCTCTTGGGGGGCTGTGCAGTGCCTGGTCTCCAGGCTTCGACTTTCAAAGAAATTGCGGTGCGTCCTTGGTGCTATATAGGGGGTCCTGAGACAGGAACACATTCAAGCATCCATGTCCTTTTGGTTTTTCGTGTTTGAACATGGTAACTTAAATTCTGGGCCCTTCCGACGTGAGCTTTACAGTTGCGACTGACGTCCTCCAGCCAAGGCTTGCCAGGCATCACCCCATGCCTGCAGAAAGAGCACGCGGGGGGTCAGGAGGTACAAAGTTGGACTCAAGCACTTGCTGCTTTTCGGTTGTCCATGGCCGCTTTGAATTGCACAAGTTGCTCGATTTGTTGGTCTTCATTGCATGCGTAACTGCGGCTTGACTGTTTGGGGGGACAATTTCGGATCAGACTCCAACATGAGTCCTCTTAGCTGCGCAAGAGCAACTCGAAATCGCCAGCAAAGCCTGCCAATAAACGCAGGCAAGTACCAAATCCACTTGCTTCACCAGCCAACCTCCTCATCTCCCAGCCCTGGATGTCAAACAAGCCTGGAAAAGCTCAACCCTCTCTGTTAAACTGACCCTCTAATTAGTAGGTCCCATGTTAGAGGATAGGGTATCCATTCCCTTTTCGTTTTGAGAGATTCACCGCACCGAGCCATGCCGGGCCGCAGATACCCGCCCTCGAAGAAGCAGGCGCGGCCCAAGCGCGGCCGCACCACCGCCGCGCATCCCGCGCCGGCTGCGGCTTCTCCGCTTCCGGAGCGGTGGCGCTGGGAGGTCACCAGCGTCCCGCCGAAGCGGGGCGTGTCCTTCGAGAGAGAGCGCCAGCTGAAAGGTGGGGGGAGGAAGGGCCCCAAGCATAGGTGTCCTTTTAGGGCAAATAGATGACCCTGGTAGATGATTCAACCACCGGCCAACTATTTTTCCACCAAAACAACCAAAAAGGGCACCTATGGCCCCAAGCCGAAGATCTAAACTGTCCGCAGCTGTGAAGTTCAGCCAATCCAAATCACAGATGGAACTCACCTCCTTCAGCCGCTTTCGAGTCGACCCCGATTTAGAAACCCACTTGTGTTAAGGGGTTCCCGGGACGCTTTCTTCCAGGGCCGTACTGAGTGAAAATGTTGGGTTGACTCAAGGATCAACATTGCCCGGTTTTGGAGGTATGAAGGATACAAATATGTCTATATGAGATAACACATATACATCAATGTAGATACGTATGTATACACACCACGTTCCTTCGGGGCAAATACCACCTCACAAGCATACAAGCATATCGATGGCGCGAATCAGATTCATAGCTCCAACACACATTCCTGGAAAAAAAGGTGCAAATATGGTTCTTGGCACTTGGCAGGCGCCAAGCTGTCAGGTGACGCGTCCGGGGAGCTTCCTGGTTGAAAAGAGCACTACAGTTTCGCTCAGACACAAAAAGGGCCGGGGAGGTGAAGACTGAAAACCCGGCGAACGCGGCATTTCACAAAGGATGCAAACATGCGCCTCGAATGCTAAGCAGGATTTGCGGCCGCAACGGGACCAAGATGTAATACAACCCTGGTTGATGCTCCGCTTTTGAAAGAAATACCCGCCTGTCAATGGTTGCTAAATCCGGGGTCAACAATCAAAGCTACAAGTCATCGCAGCAAGTAGCTTCGCCTCAAATGCCAAGACCAGATTTGCGTTGCAAATCCCCCCCCCCCTCCGCTGCCTCACACAGGTACACCACACTGCTCACTGCTGGGTGTTCCACCTCCAGGCGATAGCCCAAGGAGGGTCGGCAAAGCACTTTGTGGCGCATTGGGTGTCACAATTAGACACCCCTGTTTGTGTGTGTGTTGTTTTAAATATCCACGAAAACCCTTTGGCAGCCAAAAACAATGCAAGGAAATGTGCAGGAACTCTGCTGCATTCGTTGTGACCAGCAAAAGACATGTTTTCACATTCACGCCAGCGCGGTTCACTTCGCTCACCGCTTGATTTGTTGGTCGACTCAATTGCAACAAGTCAGCGCTCCATGAGGGTGTTTCTCAGACAGGAATCGGTGCCTACAATGGTCAAGCGTCTTCGAAGTGTCTTTGCTTCCTCTTGATTTCCATCTTTGAATGTCAACCAAAGGGGGTGGACATGGGTGGACCAGGACCCCTGTGTGTGTCTTTTTTGTCGGGCGCCACGGAAGCACAGAGGGCCCCGTCGATCGACCAAGACCAATTCTCGCCTCGGTGCCCAAAGAGTCGCGCAGCAGCTGCTCGTTGGTATCGAAGTGCAAGGGGTGGCCATGCCTGCGGCGAAAACCGCCGTGCCCCAAAGGAAAACCAAAACCGCGCGGCTCGCAGGGCCACCGCATGACAACCTAGACTGTTTTGTTGGATCTTCGCTGTGAGCTGCATGCTTCCGGGGCCTTCCAGTGGCAAGCGTCCAAATAAATCTGACATGAGGTTGGCATGGAAACCCTTTTGGTGGTCCTACACATTCTTGTTTAAACAAAAAGCGCCCATGTGCATGCGAGAGGCCACTGGTCGGGCCGCCGCTGATGCACCCACCACTCCGCCACGGTCAAGTTCTTTGCAACCTAGCCAGTCTCTTACCAAGTGGTCACAAAGCAACGGATTCCCGGCAAAGCTCCCCCTGGGTCACTCTCACAGTCAAGCCCCTGACAGACCGTTGGGAGGGAGCGGCTCTCCTTCTGCAGGGATGCCTTTTTGCTTGGGGAGCCCGGTCAACAAACAATGGGCAGCTGCTTGAACAGCGGCAGCTTGAAACGCCGAGTGCGAATTGGGAACAAAGTTGCTCAACAAGAGGGATTGCTTCTGAAGTACCAGTGACACATTGGTGCATTGAAATCAAGTGTCATATTTTGAGAACGCCGACCCCGCCGACCCACCCACGCACTATTCCTAGAAGCCCCAAGGCCTCCTTCTTGCGCCTTTAGTCCCGCAGCATACCCTAAGCCCAAAGCAACCTCCTGCTGTTGGTGCGACATGCTTGGTATCTGCAAGGCTTGCTTCCCAACTAACACCTGGTATGTTGGACAAGGCATTGCTTGCACACGCCCCCAGCCAAACATGTTCAACGCAAAACTCAAATGGCAATCGAGAGAGCCCAAATTTGACTTTTGCAAGTCCTCTTCGTAAGCAAACCAAAATGGAAAGCCGAAACAGGCACAGCACAGCATACATCCTGGTATATACTAGGACCAGCAATAAAGGCGGCATCATGCTGCGTCTTCAGACAACTGGTCCAGCCCACAGGGCCAGAAACCCCATTCTGTCGCACCACATTGGCCAAATGACAGCTGCCCGGATTCTAATTGGGACAGCGCCCTCAGGCGCACTCTTGTGCAACTTGCACCCCCCCTCCCCCCAAAAGAAACATCAAGCGAAGAACGGCTTTATAACGTCTGGCCGTGACTCTTCTTGCACATATGCCGGCCCGCCTGTGGCGCAACCATCTCCAGCATTGGGCGCATGGCTTCGATCAGCTGATCGATGACGTGGTCACTGTGCCCAGGAAAGTGGGCATGGGAGTAGAAGGTGACGTCGGGGCTGTCGTATCCTTGATGCAAAACATGCGGCAAGCCTCTCCCTATCCAAAGGACATGACTGAAGCCGCCCCTTGCTGTTCTGTGTGAATCTGCTTGTTTTGTGCTTCTATTTGCTTTTCGCACTTGAATGCGTCTGCGCTCATTGACTCATAGTCAAGGAGCTGAAAGGCTCGACCTATGTGTCAAAAGCCCAGTTCGGGGTTTCTTGCGTGCGACTTGCAAGTCCTCTCTGGGCTCACGTTGCCCTGTGCCAGGTGCATCCTTCACCATAGGGGCCAAAAGGAGCGTGCAACCAGCCCTGGAAACATATCCGCGCCAGGACGACCTTCTGCTTGCCGAAAAAACGCACACATCCCTTTGGCCTTGATGACTAGGGTGAGTCTTAGCCATTTAAAAAAGAGGTGCCACATAAGCTGTTTCTTTCCTTGGCACGCTCTCCAGCTTGCAGCCAAAGGGGGGAGGGGGTTAAAAAAACTTCCTTTTCAAGAGATCTCCTGTCAGGTGCCATGTGAGGGTAGCCATTTTGGGGATCCCCTGCCCCATATTCCAAGGACCTGCTGAGGCGCTGTGAGCTCGCCAGTACGCGGCACCCGGGTGCAGCGCCTGCCTGGCCTGCCTGGCCAGCCGAAACCGGATGCAAGCAACGCCTTCCGAGCCAAATCGAGGGCATGCCTGCCTTGGGCCTGTGACTTGGTTGACGTTGGAAGGGGAGCAAAAATCTAAAATTTAGCAGTTCAGTAGGGATTTTCCACTAAACCACAACAAGCAAACATGCAAAATGTTTCCCAACGACAACCATGGTGAGAACAACGGGCTGTCCAAAATGGAGGCTTAGCCACTCCGAATCCAGAATCCCTATTCTCTCTCCCTCTCTCTGCCGCATCATCGGAAAGCCCTCCGCCGGATTTCCTATTGGAAAGCCAGAAAGGGGACCGGTTCCTTGCGCAACCCAAGGCAAGGATTTGGGATTCGATTTGCACAGCCCTGAAAAAGGGCAGCCAGTGGCCTCACCAGGTCTGCAGGCAGCCCGTCATCCAGGACCTGCAGTTCAGCTGTACAAAGCCGCCAGCTTCCATGGCTTGAGGAAACCAGAAAACGCCCATCCCCTTGCAGCCCCCTTTGACCGTCCAATGTTCCAGAAAAGCCCCTGCAAAACATCAACTTCCAACTTACCTGTGATTCATCCGGCGAAATTCTGCTGAGGATCCACTACATCACCAGCTTGAAATCAGGGAGCTAAGGATTGGTCACCCAAGTGATCTCGGCTTTGGCTTTGTGCAGCTATCCGAGGGGTTAAGTTGAGGGTCACCCCAAACGGCCAATATGGCCAGGTTGAGAAACTGAGTTGGTCCTTCCTTGACTGCTACTGGGTTGGATCTCTAGACTTTAACTTTTTGGGAAATCAAGGGGTTTGCCACTAAACCCGCCAAAAAGTAAGACCTTTTTGGAGGGGGGTCAACAGCCACCAAGCAACACAGTGACTTTATTGCGATTTGGTAGCGGATCTTTTAACTTGTTGGTTGAAACAGTGGATATATTTTCCTCTGGACCCACAACAAGCTGACCTTTTTGCAGAGGGCCAACAGCAACCAAGATGACGTGCTCAGAATGACCCTCCAAATTGTGTGAACCACCCGGAAAAATAACTTGACCCCTCATATGTTCACTTTAAGGGACCTAACCAAACCTACAGGAGTGCTTCCCAGGAAGGAGAAACAAACCTCCAGGTCGAAGTTGGCGCCTTTCTAAAGGTGGTCGACATCCTTCGCTGGATGCGAGGCCGACGCTTCCTCCGGGCGGCCCTGAGGAAGAAGTCCCGCGGCCGTTGGTCGCAGCGCTCCGTCCAGATGCCGTCGGCCAGGCGCACGGGCAGCTGCAGCTCGGCCAGATGCTGGTCCGCCTCCTGCGCGGTGGAGTGAGCCCCATGGAATGGGAGGTACCCTGTACCCAAATTGGCTGATGAATTGGTCAATCGTATGGGTCCAAAAATTGGACCCACGGGAACCCTCGTAGATGGAGCCGAGGACTAAAACCTTTTGGTCCCCTGGTGGCCTAATTTTTTTTGACCTCCCAGGTGTCCCTGGGAGACCAGAATCAAAGATCCCCTGAACCCCTGGTTGATTTTGTTGGATCCCATTTCATGGGAGGACGTACCCTGTACCCAAATTCCCCCCTTGCGCCAACTGATGCCGGGCAGGAACACACGACAAATTCGCCGGAAACCCGGAAGGGACAACCCAAAAGTGATACTCGTCAACCTACAAAATGGATAGGGACCCAGCCATAACTGATACCCTGGTAATTAATACCGAAACAATTGACCCTCCTGCAGAACAACATGGAAGTGCTCAGACCTCTGATGGAAGACTGTCCTTTTTGGAAGGGAGCTTGTTGCTGGTAGGGAAATCGGCATGAATCTCATGCTGAGACGACGGCAACCCCAGAGGGGAAACAGGCACACAAATTCTGAGTGTTGATTCTGAGAGGTTTTGGGAAACCCTGAAAAAACAACAAAGGCACCTCTGCAGGTCTAGGTGCCAGGGTCAACAAGGCTGGCCCATGCTGGGACGCCCCCACCTCTCCCCGCAGCCCCATCTTCCAGCCCGCTGCCCTGCAAAGCAACCGGCCCCACCGAGCAAACCAACCAGGCTGAAACCCCCCGAAACCCAAACTAACCAACCACGAACATAGGAGCCCTGGCAAGCTGCGGCAAATCCAGCACAAAACCAACAAATAGCCATACTTCAATTTCATAGTGGGCCTACCGGCGCGGGCGCTTTGATTTCATCTTGACGCGAAGCCTCTTTCAATCGCGGCTTTCTCTGGAAGGGATGGCTCAAACATCTCGGATGATCCCTCCCTCCAGATTGCAACTACCCAGCAAGGAAAGCTCCTCCGCACCACTTGAATGCATTACTTCGGCTCCAAACGGATCCAGGATCAGCCTGCCTGGAAGCGCCCCAGTTGGCAGCCTTGCAGTGCCAGGTAGAAGCGCGCAGTCTTCGCCGTCTCCAGGTCCCTAAGCGAAGCCGGGTTGGGCTCCATGGCTGCTGCTTCTCAAGCCATACAAACTGCACCTCTGGAACCCTACCCCGACAGTCTGGCCATACGCTCTTAGGGAATCACCTCCAAAGTAGTTGGTGGACAAGAATCCCCCCAGCAAATTCACTCAATCCTGGAGCCTTGCCCTGGCGCAATTGCCGTTCCCCACGTCCCAGCCAGCTGGCTTAGATGGGCTCTGATTGGGATGGCTCAAGCTTCCACGTCGGTAAGCCGAACACTTTGACTGACCCCAAAAAACCCTCAAAATAGAAGTTCGATGCCATTCTTTGCCTTTAGTATGCACAAAACTTGAATGGTTGTTGTTGGCCCAGACATGGGTTTAATCGTCCATGGCATTCCCAAAGGTACAGTGTCTGGTGCGACATTAGTGGTGTTTGCCTGCGGGTTCTCATACGTCAATGCTCAAACATCGGAAGGTGGTACGGTTGCAAAAGGACGCTAAAGCATAGCGTTTGCAACGGCTCACATCGGCTTGCCATATTATGAGATCACATGATTGGTGGCCATCGTGAACATCCATGCTTTCGCCTTGATCAAATTCTAGTGAGATGGGTGAAGCATTGAGTTGGGATGAGTGACAGGTTGCCAAGGCGAAGGCCAACCGACGATGAAAAAGCCGATTAAGTATATACATTCTGTCTGCTGGGCAAGCCCTGTCCGCTCTTTTCTCAGGGAGTTCACGGGGTCGAATCGGCGATGTTGACCAAGCAATCCGAAATTCAAGCAACTCAGCCTGCCAGGAGCGAAAGGGCAAAGCAGCTCTTGTTTCAAAAGGAAATCCTTGGTGGGAGGATCCAACTGCCCAAAAGGAACCAACTGCAACGTAAATCTGGTCCCAACGCAAACAGGGATCCTTACATTCTACACCTGAACATTGCAACTTGTCAATGGTGCTTTCCCTTTATTTTGGTGGAAAAAGCCACATGTTTCAAATGGTTGCAACATTTATCTTTTCAGGAGCCCTGGCAAACCAGGAGAGGCCCGGCACCCAATCCCGATGCCCAAAGATAAGAAAAGCCCCCCAGGCCTCACCAGGCCAACTGGGGTTCTCGGTTGCTTTCTTGCTCCCCTGCTTAAAGTTTAACCTTTAGTGGTTTAATACGGAAAACCCCATTAGTTGGCAAAAAGTGAAAGTCCTAAAACATCCCTTGGCAAAATGCGCCAACTCAGTTGCCCAAAGGACCTGGAACTAAACGGCTAACCCTTGGTGGTCATGACTAAATATGGACCAAGATGGGAAAACCAAAAGGTAAAAAGGTCGGCTTTGCACAACTGAGCCAAAGGGTTCTTGGCCTTCCCTTTAGCTCCCCTCAGCGCCTGCAGTTCGTGGCCCTTCGCAAACAGCGCTGCAGCAGCTGCGTCTCCTTGGCCAAGTCCCCCGCCGTGCGCTGCCGCACCGCGGCCGCCAGAAGCGCCCCCGGGCGCAGGCGACACATGGCAACCGCGCGCGCGGGCGAAGGGCTGGGGAGTGGTGCGGTTGGGTGTGTGACCGGTGGGTGGTTGGAGGAATCTGCCGTTGTGTCCTAAAGAGACATCACCCCAAGAGGCTTTGTTGTTTAATTTCAAAACGGCCCGGGCCAGGTTTCAGTCACTCACAAAACAAACAAACGTTGTTTGCAGTGGGTGTGATCATGCTGTCGCATGTTTTGGAGGAGTTCGTGAGCAATCTCTGAAGGACATGGCTAACTTACACATGGCCACCAAGGTTTTGTGAAATCTGCAAGTCGGATACTGCATGGGAAGCCAGTTCCAGGCTCCAGGCGCAAATGCGCTAACGCAAATGCTGTACCTTCTGTCCTTGCGCCATCCCGGCGGTACATGGGCAAACATGTCGCAGGGAACGCACACATCTAGGGATATCTTCCCCATTCTTTCCAGGGATCCTTCTTTCTAGAAAACCTCCGGAAACCCAGGGCAAACGGCCGGTTTTTGGAAAGAACGATGGCGGAAAAGAATGGGGAATCAACCCCTAGAACACATCTGGGATGATGTTGTATTTCTGTCGCAAGGCTTCGGCTTGGCGAACCTCTGACAGAAAAAAACTGGGGCCTCCTGGAACAGGCAGTTGGAAGGACTCCGATGAGTTGCTTATAGATATACTGTTAACACTGGACCCAATACATGCCACCGATTACAAAGCCACGTGTTCAGAATTCTAAACTCTGACGCAGGCCTCCGGGATACCCCCCTAATTAATGGGGCACGTTTGGCAGAGTTCTTTCCGCGCACAAAAATCAACTGATTTAAAGTCTGGCCCAAATCAAGCTTTTGCACTCTCAATCCCTGCATAGCAGCCATTTAATTTCACTCCCTTCTTCTGAGGTGGGACCTTCTGGGGGGAAGGGCTTGTTCATCCGAAGTTAAGGGTACCTTCCCCTGTTGGCTTGTGGCACTGGGGTTCGAAACTTTCAAATCCAAACCGGCAGGTAGGGAGTACCTGAACATATGCAAGGAGTGCCAGCTACCCCGCCAGTTTACGCAACGTCACTGGCACTCCCGCGAGCGCTGCGCACAACTGAGAAATAGCTTGTGGAATATCTACTCGCTGGCAAAGTGCAATAAATGCACACATACAAATACACAACCATATAAACACATAAAATGAATAAATAAATAGATGTACACATAATGTGTATCTTATGTAGGTGCTCACACTTGTAGGTGTGTCGATTGACGTATACATGCATGCGTGCACACAGGTAGAGATACAACTTGATTGACAACTGGATGTTCATCGAATCTAAACCTAACCTATCAGTTTGTACGGATGCCCATTTCATGCAGAGCAGCCGATCCATGACACAAAAAGCCGTCCAGAGATCAGGAAGCATGGAAAGGCAGAAACAACATGCAACGTAATTATTGGGTGATCCTTCTCTGCCAAAACCTGTTCTCTCCTTTCCGTTCCTTCGGAGAAAAAAACAAACAAAAAAACAGCGCACATATAGATGCATGAATGCAGCCCTGCGAATGATTTGGGGACTACCCGGGACCCTCTCAACTAGCCCATGTCAAGCCTCAACTGTAGAAGTCAGATACTGATCATCACTAGCTCAGTAGAAGCAAGGTGCCAACCTTGACCCAACCTTGACTCTGCATGTCTTTCGCAACTTCTTCCGTCGCTTTGGACAAAAAGATCGTTGCAGTACCCTCTCACAGCTCAGCGATGGGGGTCGCCGTGAGGGCATTGCGGAGCTTCCTGGGCCATTTCGCAGGCTCCGGGCTCCCTAACCCGATAGATTGACAGGGAGATGAGGCCTCACTTTGATTTTGGGAAGCCCCAATTCTCAGTGGGTGGAGGGCAAAGGCTCGAGAGAACACATTGTCTTGCATAGAAAGGTTAGGCATCCATGAGAAACACATTTTCTTGCATAGAAAGGTTAGGCAGCACAAGCCTTTGGCTTGGCTGCCAGCACAACAAAAACAACACAACACAAAAGCCCTGACGACGACACTGCCCCTGCCAGGCAACAAGAAGACGAATGACAAGAAAAAAACACAAGGAACAACAAGGGCAAGACATGAACAACAAGAAGGAAACCATCACAAAGGGTGGCCGATCGGGGGCCAGCATGGCGCAAACCAGCTTTACTTTGCGCCCTCAGGCATTCTTAGGCATTCTTGAAAAATCGCTCCAAAGAAACTCAATTCAAGAACCGGTCTCAACGGATTTTTTGGCCTATCACTAATTTGGTTTTTGCCAAGCCACAACTCCAAATCACCAATTCTGGCATTTCTTTACAACCCTTGGCGCTCTAAACAAACGAAACAGCTTCCCAACGACAACGGCGAAGATCCGTCCCCCCCTCCAAAAAAAATATCTGAAACCCCACCCCACCCCCTCTCCACCCCTCTCCACCCCACTCCACCCCACTCCACCCCACTCCACCCCACTCCACCCCACTCCACCCCACTCCACTCCCCACCCCCACCCCCACCCCACCCCCACCCAGTCCGCCGTCCGCCGACCCATTCCTCCCTCCGAGGCCCGCACCGGGAGGCTCGGGCCGCCGCACTTCTGCTGGATCACCTTCTTGGCCCAGGACATGCGGCGGTTGCACACCGCCGCGCTGCTGCGGGTGTGCCAGTAGTTGGTACCTCGAAGCTCCCAGGGGCGGTTCCACGTCCTTTCTATACTTCTGGACCCCCCCCCAAAAGCTTTGTTGCTGTTGACCCCCTGCGAAAAGTGTAACTTTTTGGGGGGCTTAGTGGAAAACCCCTTGAAAACCCCTTGACCCCCCCCCCCAATGAACTCGATTGCTTTCTGCTCCCCTGCTCAAAGTGACTCACTTTTAGTGGTTTCATACGGAAAACCCATTAGTTGGCAACAAGTTAAAGTCCTGAAACATCCAAGCAACATGCACCAAAGAAAAGGGTGGGCGTCCTCTTGGTGTCCCTTTGTAGCCCGCAAGAAAAAAAGGAGCACCAGTACCCTCAACAGAAAAGAGAGTCCACAGTTTGATGGGATTTGGAGCCAAAGTGGGTTGCTCCACTTTGGTTGTTCTTTGAGCCAAAAAGAAACAAACACACATACGCACAGACACAGACACAGACACAGACACAGACACAGACACAGACACAGACACAGACACAGACACAGACACAGACACAGACACAGACACAGACACAGAGACACACACAGAGACACACACAGAGACACACACAGAGACACACACAGAGACACACACACACAGAGACACACACAGAGACACACACACAGAGACACACAGAGACACAGAGACACACACAGAGACACACACAGAGACACACACAGAGACACACACAGAGAGACACACACAGAGACACACACAGAGACACACACAGAGACACACACAGAGACACACACAGAGACACACACAGAGACACACACAGAGACACACACAGAGACACACACAGAGACACACACAGAGACACACAGAGACACACACAGAGACACACACAGAGACACACACAGAGACACACACAGAGACACACACAGAGACACACACAGAGACACACAGACACACAGAGACACACACAGAGACACACACAGAGACACACACAGAGACACACACAGAGACACACACAGAGACACACACAGAGACACACACAGAGACACACACAGAGACACACACAGAGACACACACAGAGACACACACAGAGACACACAGAGAGACACACAGAGAGACACACAGAGAGACACACAGAGAGACACACAGAGAGACACACAGAGAGACACACAGAGAGACACACAGAGAGACACACAGAGACACACAGAGAGACACACAGAGAGACACACAGAGAGACACACAGAGAGACACACAGAGAGACACACAGAGACACACAGAGACACACAGAGACACACAGAGACACACAGAGAGACACAGAGAGACACAGAGAGACACAGAGAGACACAGAGAGACACAGAGAGACACAGAGAGACACACACACACACACCTACCACGCATGTCAATGATAATATCTGTGTGGGCCAAGGACCCAACTGGGATCGAAATTCCACAGGCCCAAATGAAAACAGTGTTGCGACGGTGGCAGAGCACACACTGGAAATGTGACCGGCCTCCCCCAGGTGCAATATATCCAAACGCCGATTGATTCGCTAGATCCCCCAAAAAACGGCTGGCAAATGCAACATTCATCAACATAGCCAACAACTAAGTCCTTTCAGCGACCCCTCGACAACGGGCGGGAAAAACGTGAGTGGGGGGGTTTGTTAGGGAGAGGCCCTTCAACCGGAAACCCATCGATCTGCGCCTTGTCCACGATCCGTCGCGATGTTGTACTCCTCGAAGCCCTTTTTGCCTCGGGGTAGATCTGGATCTCACTTTTGTGCTGCTTCCTGGTTAAGAGTAAACATGAGGGAAATCCAATAAGTGAAAGTCTAAAGATCCAACCCAACAGCAGTAGAGACTAGGGCCTGAACGTTTTCATCTGGGCTTGCCTTATGTGGACAAGGGTGCCCAACTGGGGGGGTCTGGGAAAAGCCATCCACTTCCAGCTTCCTTGAGGGTAAATCAAACGTATGTGCTAACTACCCAGACTCCCTAAAATGGGTATAGATTCCTTTTGGCGTCCCTTCCAACCCTTGAAGGTTACTAGGGTGCTTCCCGATTTGTGAAGACACATCTATTTGAGAAACAAGAGTACATGGTTCAAGGCTCAGATTGAAATAACGCATTTCTTGAACACAACACTGCTCAAAAGCAAGCCAAACCTGGTAGCTCTGTATAAACAACAGTCGCACATTGTTGGGTGTCCCACTATTTTGACACATCCTGCTGGTGGTCTCGGCCAAAATGCATCGCTTTTCAAAGTCGTAGTTGTGGGTCAGCTGGTCCAAGGTGATCTGTCCAGCATACTCCTTCCTGGCAGGCACGTGACACAGGAATCTCTGGTGGTGAATGACCCGATCTTGTTCTTGACCCGGGGTTCGTAAATTCAGTACGCAATTGCAGGCCTTCAGGATGCATGAAAGGTCTAGTCTAGGGTTCATGACGCATGATGATCTATGGGTGCCTCATATTATGTTGAGGAACTAGTGCCCAGAGCGCAAACCAGGGAAAGCACTCCTGTGGAATCATGGTTTCACGTGGCATGTGAGCGCTGCGCCATCAGAATTCCTTTTGCACCCGTCAAGGGTGCCTACGGCAACAGCCTGTCTGCCTGTCTTCCGCAGGCCCGAGGCGTCAACACCTTGTGCGCTGCATGGGTAATTCAGACAGACCAGCTGAAACCCGTGGGAGTATGATGCAACTATTTCAAAGCTCTGGCCGTTGCACCATGAATCATGCATGCGCCATACGTGAAGCTTCGAACAATGATCACCCCAAGGAAAAAACAAATCAATCACCGGCCCGAAAGTTGCTCCAACCCCAACAACCCCCCGGGGTGGGGAGTCTAAAATGGGCCAATGGGCCTGGAGGCTTTTGGAATCGAATCGAATTCCGCCTCCAGGTGCAGGTCTTGGACCAGGGCTCCCCCGCCTTGCACTCGCCCCCAGCTTCCGAGCAGCCACTCCTTGGATCTGTGGGGTGTGGGACTAGTGGGAAAACAAGTCCCATTTGGGGAAGGAACCCCTGTCCACTGGCATTGCGAAGGGCGTAGCAGCATAGCTGGTATGACACATTTTAGGTGCAAGAAGACCAAGAAGGGCATTTGGCGTAGGCGGCCGGGCTGGGCCGCTTGCTCGGACCATGGAATCGATTTCCAGGTTCAAGCGTTTTGCTGGTCCAACCAGAAGGGTCTAACCAGAAGGGTCCAACCACCCCGGCGGTGGCTCTTGCGTGCCTCACTCGTTGGTAGGTTCGACAAAACTTGGTGTAACAACAACCATTTTACGGGGGGGATTTCACTAGAAAACCAAACCACGAGACAATATTCGGATGGCCCTGCCCTGGCCTCCAGGTCATGTCACTCGTTGTTCTTTTCATGGGGTTGTCACCTTGACAACCTTTGCGGTGTAACCCTCTGCCCTGCACATGCAACATGTGTCAAAATCATCCAGACGGGGCGCTTCTGAGCAAAGGTCCTTAGCTCGAGAATAGGTCGCTTCAGCATCTCTGATGCCATGATACCCCCACTGCCAGTGACGCCTTCCTGCCACTTCACTACTTGAGCGAAAAAGAAACACATTGCATCAATCAGCTGTGCAATAAGGATCGGGAACCTGCTCCCTCTCATAGTGAACGCTTGGCTGTGTGTAAAGGCTGACCAAAAAGTGCTGCCACCCAAAATGGGCGTCGTTCCAGAACTCTGACATATGTCCACCAGCGCTCCAGTAAAACCTCCTCCTCTGAGCCATCCCTTGATCCAAGATCCTCTTGCAAACTGCCCGGTGGCCCCTCTCACCCCAAGCAAAAGTTGCTGCAACTTTTCTCTGCGCTACTAGGGGATCCGGAAAGATTGGACAATACCCATCCACTTTCTTCTTTTTTCCGGGAAAATCCAAACTTAGAGGCAATCAGGGTCCCCACAATCAAAGTTCAGAAGGGATCCTCTAAATCTGCCGGCAAACGTGATTTTCAACAAGACCAACATCTTGGTACTCCGCCCCTGACAAAAGGATTTCCGCACGCCCGAAATGTTGGATTTCTCCATAGTGCTCTGACTTCACACGGGTCATACCCTCAAACACGTCAAACACGTTTGGAGGACACTAAAGCATTAAATCTCCATGTGCATGGTGTCCACCAAAGTCTCCGAACGGAAAATCAATACTCGTCTGCGACGGGCAGGTGGCAAACGTATTGGTTCGGTTTTCTGGGTAGTTTGTCACCAGCTGCGCACTCTGGAAGCTCCAAGAGAGCCTCTCATTGTCCAAGATCCCCGCCAACGATAGATGATCTGGCCTGCAATGTCCTGTGTCATACAAGCCATCTTCTTTACACCATGCAAATGTTGAATAATCCACACATCACTGTACTGCCCCCTGGTCACATGGATTTCCTACAGGAGAACCTATGATGGAACTGGAGTTGTACTGGAGTGGGTGCTGACGTTTGGAAACCCTTAAATGAGTCATATAATATCATATCGGTACAAAAGACGGAATCTAAAGCTTCCGGGCAGCTCCAAAAGGACCCTGACAATGGGCTCCTTTCGGATGCTACATGGTTGTCCTTGGCAGGCCATCGGAACACGTAGGTTAGAACCTGAAAAAATGGGATGGGGCGATGGGGCCGAGTTTTCGACCATGCCACGAGGAAACCAGAGCAAACCAGAGCAAACCAGAGCAAACCAATCTCTCACTTCCCGAGTGGATGGCCCGAACGCAAGAAAAACAACCAAAGTGGTACCCCCAAAAAGTGCCGAAAGTCCAAAAAAACTCGGGGGATTTGAGTTGAACCTTCCATTGTGGCACATCGTCGCTGTTCGGTGCGGGGCCCCCACGTGTCTGTCGGACCTGCCCACCTGCCCCCACGGTCGCCGGGAGGCTTGGAGGGGCACGCGCCGGGGAAGCTGTACCACGTGGCCTGGGAGTAGGCGGCGTGCGCGAAGCTGGGGCGGTCACAGCCTCAACGCTTGAGATTTCGGCGGCTCGGTCGGCCGAAAGGATCGAGAGGTTTGGGGGTTTAGGGTTTAGGCTTTAGGGTTTGGAGTTTAGGGCTCCATCTGAAAGGGGCGCCAAAGAAGAAAAAAACGAAACAGCTCCAAGGGGTCAGATGAGTTGCACCCGGATCCTCAGGGAACAAGCTCAACCGCAGCCTCCATTCACACAGTCTTGCTGCTCGCCATCAAAGTCGCGGTGGTTCTGTGCCACCCGTGCGACTTTCTACAAACCAACCTGAATTGAGGAATCCTCGAACTTGGCACCTTCATCATGGCCTCGTGTTGCCCCCCTTTTCCCTTTTGCCAGATCGCCGGGGCACATGCATCACGTGATCCACTTACAACCTTGAGCTGTTCGAGAAAGGCGAGGCCGGCAAAAGCCACCCAGCCCATGCTCAACTCAAACAGGCCAGCACAGTGCTTGAAGGTGACCCTGCGGGATCGTTCTAAGGACAATTGAGTCTCTTGCTCAAAACCGATCGGTACAAAAGTGGTGAACCCAGAACCATGGAAAGAAATAGGAAGGCGGAAGTCCGCAACTATGTCCGGCTGGGACTGCCGCTTACTAACCATAAACCTACCCAGGTTTTGATTGTGGCTCAATTGATGCCGGGCCCGGCTAAATCGACTTGGTGGACTACAAGGGAATACTTCATTTCCGCCAAACCGAACGTGAAGAACTCCCTGAAATACTTGGCACCCCTCAAAGAATCAACCACGGGTTGTAAACCCTTGACGCCTTCTGGGTGCGTGGCAAACTCCCACAAACGTTTGGTTGTTCAAAAAACATGGCGAGCCCCAAGCGGGGCGTCTTGGTTTTGCCCTGCGGTCATGAAAACACAAGAGCGCACCCCTTTCTTCCGGCCTGCTTTTGAAGGGAAACCTTTGCCCCTGGAGGTGTTGCCAAAACTCCAAAGAAAACGGAACAGCAACACTCTCTCTCTCTCTCTCTCGCTCTCTCTCTCTCTCTCCCTCCCTCCCGCAACATGATGCCCCTGCCAACTGAGCACCTCTAGCCCAAGTCCAAGATCCAAGCTGGGCATCCATTGGATCTTCACTCCGGGCTCATGAAACGTCTGATGTTGCAACAACCAAAAAAACTAGTTTCGTCCTCAAAATCCCCAGATCTTCCCAGGCGCCAACCACGAAGCCGAACTTCTTGTAGTCGTCCAGGCTCTGCTTGGGCCCCGTGCAGCTCCCAGCGTCGAAGTGGCACAAGGGTGCGAACTTCCAGCCGTGCTGCAGCAGTTCCGGGGTGGGCTTCACCGTCACCTTGTAGCCTCAAATGTGGGTCTTTGGGTAAAAACCGCGTCGCCCATCCCTCCCTCCCCAAGAAGGTTCTTCTTTGTAGGGGGGGGGGCTTAGCGGGTTCTGAGTGGTGGGCCAGGGTCGCACAAGCCCCGCTCCCTACCCGAAACGACACCTTCCAATACGGGGCAATTCGGCGGTTTGGAGCTCCAGCAACTCGAGGAGACCCGTGCGGCTGGCCGCTTCATTCGAGCACCGATAAACCGACAGTGGGTTTTTCAAGCCAACAGGTGGGGCGTGGCAAACACATTTAATACTCCTTGAGGATGATAAGCCCAACTCAAAAAAAGGGAGCTACAAAAAAACACCTGAACAAAGGGTGGCTCATATCTGCAAGGCACCTGCGAGCAAGCCTGTTCTTTGAAATGTCGGCAGTGTCTCAATAGGTTTGCCCCCCAAATGGTCCAATTGCTTTTGCAAACATCGCTTGGAAAGGGCCTTGATATGCCTTGATCGTGACACGTTGCTGACCTGCAACGGGCCAGCATAGATCGTGATCAACTCATGGCCATTGAAAAAAGAAAGGATGTTTGACAGGATCATCGGGTGTAAACTCCCATTCGCGCATGGACTCTGGAACTTTGCAGACCTTTCGCCTTCAAAAACCAACCTCAACGCAACACCTTCGAATGCCCAATCTGTGCAGTTGTCTGGCAGTTGGCCCTGATCCGTCAGTTTTTTGAAGCGAACTGAAACACTCTTTTTTAGATGTTCCATGTTTTGTGACCCCCCCAAAAAAAACGTCAAAAGTCCCAGACTTTCTGTTCACCGCCCAGCTGCGAAGAACCCGGGTGATGCCGAACTTGCGGGGGCAGTGTCCCACCACCTCGCTGTGCAAGTACCAGAGCACACCTGCCAAACGCAATCATCGGCGTCTACGCAGTCATCTGACTAAAACTCCACCCGTGCTTGCTTACAAAACCCACATCTGCCCTGAAAAGGCATTGGTGCGAACCTGGAACCAAAATTGTTATCTACCTCACAACCGAACCCAAAGCCAACAGTTCTAACGGGTACGCGTGGGCGTCAATGAGTATGCTGGAGATGAGCGGTGGCGGGCCAACTGGGTGAGCAAACCACCTATGAGCCGCTACTGGCCACGTGGGTTCCGCATGGCTCTGCTTGGGTGCTCTGTTTCTGTGGAGGCTTCACCGAAGCAAAACTCATGCCTGAGCTATCGCCAAAGCGCTGCAGGTGACCGGACTTCGACCGGCAAATCCCGTACCCCAAGAGTTTTCCTTAAAAAAAAAAGCAGTTGGCGGCTTGTCCTTGAAACACTCAAACTTCCTGACTTTTCATTGCAACGAGCGCTGCCTTCATACAAGCCGAGTTTCAATTTTCAACGCCCAACCAAAACCCACTGCGCTTGCCTGCCAAGTTTGCCATGTTGACACTCGTGTCCTCGTAGGGTTTGTCGTTCTTGGCCCGGTACACCTCGCACAACAGAAATCTCATCTTGGGGCAGGGCCTTGGGCTCTACCAGGCATTTGCCAAGCTACAAGGGCTCCGTTGGATCTGACTTGCCTAAATGGACACAGGATGACACAGGAAAGCTAAATGCGGCAAAACAATAAAGGTCAAGTAAAATAGTTTGTTTTCGGCCGCTGAGCAATTGCTGGGGCTTGCTGGGACGCAGCTGTTTGGGACCTGCCCCAGGTTCAGTCCACTTTCCGCGAATCCCGATTTCCTGCTCACAAACACCCCAGCCCAAGCCAGCCAATTCCTGTCCCTAGTTGAGCCCGCCATGCCCAGTCCACCTGACTGCTCGGCATCATTTGTCAAATGGGGTATGTGTTGTCTCACTGCGTGCTACCTCACCGGGGCTTCCCCCATGCGTTTGGGAGCTGCAAAAAGCTGCAGTGTTCTTTCTCTTGAACTGCAGATATGATCCTGTCTGGACCTGCGCAAACTGACAGCTTGATATCTTAAGGCTTCCCCATAGACTGCCTTTTGGGTGTCGCAGCTAAAGTGACACCCTCAAATGGAAAATTGCAAACGTTGGAACAGCGTTTGTTCTCAGTTTGTGGTGCCGTAGCTGCCCGCGCCTCCTTTTGAGTCTGGTTACTTGGCAGTGTGTGGCTGCTGCGCGTGAGGCCAGTGGCAGCCTTTTCTTTTCATTTTTCGAAAAAGGTCCTGCTGTGACCGTTGCCAATTGGTGGAAAACTAGCAGTTGATGGCATGAAAAGAGCAGCCTTTTGCAGCTTTTAGCAGTCCTTGAAAAGGGCAACATTTAACGAGGCACCATACAGTGAGGCATGTGCTAGTTTCAAATGAGTTTGCTCAAGCCCGCATTGCTCCAGAGCCTGGCTGAGGCAGCGCAGTGCGCAGCGATTACAATTAAACTGAGTGTTAAATTGGAGGTCTGGCAAACTAAAGAAATTATTCACCCCCTTTTTGTGCAAGTTGCAAATTCTGGTCTATACATTTGGCGTCCGCGAAACGGGCGAGAACTGTTTCGAGCTGGCTGGCAAAACATCGGGACACCGCTTTTGTTCTTTTTTCCTCATGCCAGGACGCATAGAAGGTGTAGGCGCCGTCTGTCTCATTGGACTGCTCGAAGACCTCCTCCTCCACGCCCTCAAGATCCCAGTCATCCAGCTCCAATGCGGACACCTGATCGCCACCTCACGCGCATTCGATTCGCGCGTGCCCTGAAAGGCTCGGAAGGTGGGGGGTTCAGGAGCCATATTTCCTTACCATTTAGTCAGTGCCAAGAGGGGAAAACGGATGCCACTGAAGAACCGCAGAGTGCAGCCAAAAGTCGCCCATACTCCATGGACTCCACTGACATTGCAGGTTCAGATTGCTTTGGGCGGGAAACTGAATTTGCAGGGGGCTGGGATGGCAAACATATGGTATTCAGCATGCCGCAATACTTTTCACTACCAAAGGGAACCCTCATGAGTACCCTCATTCTGAGCTCGCCAAAGCTGGGACATACTGAGACCTCAGAACATCAGTGGTATTTCTGCGTGAGAATTCGACTGCTTCCCACTGCCGAGCAGCGCAGCTGTCTCAAGGAGAGCCCTTCATCAACCTCGCAGTCGTCGTCCAATTCCGTAGCAACGGCGACGGCCGCAAGGAGCAGGGGCAAGAAGGAAAAGCGCTTCATGGCAAATTAGATGGCCAAAGCTACGTCAGCCAAAGTGCTGGCAGACATCCCCGTGCTCAAAATGAAGATTGCGAATCGTCACGCACGGTGCCACGTATCATCCAAGCGTATATGGGAAATTGTGAATGGCCTAGCCGTAGTGGCAACTAAGTCAACAAGGGATGCAAATGAACCGAATAATAGGATATGCAAGGACCAATGGCCCGTTGACGAGGGCCCATTTGACCGTTCCCGTAAAAACACACGCAAACAGAAAGAGTCGCAATACAAACATGATGCAGGACACACACACACAGTCATGGAATGGAATGACATTGCTGCAGAAGTCATACTGATGACCACCGCCCCTTCCGCTCTCATCATGTTTGTTGCTGGGACTGGCGAGTTTGTCACACCTTGATCTTCGAAACAATCCAATGGCCCATAAGATATTTGCAGTTTCCGGCTAGCCAAAAGATGAACCAGTCTTGCCAGGGTATCTGCAATGTCGTGTTAACATCTTGGGGAGCTTCAATCGAGGGGTTCGGGGCTTAGTGAGTGCCAAGATTGGATCAACAAATTTTGTTTGGCCAATCAAGAACCATTGGCCGGTAGGCCAGCAAAATGGGCGTCTTGAAAAAAAGAGGGCTGCTCATCAGTAGCAACATTCACAAACAACATCCAACAACTCAGGTCTCGACGCGCCCATGACTGGAATGAAGACCATCCCAGCCACACACCATCACACACTGGTGGGCCCTGGACTCCAAAAACACCACAAGCGTCGCGGAAAGCGGGGAACTCGGACAGTAGGATGCCCTAACCACCAATGCAAACAAAGCACACCGTGTAGCGATCACAGCCAAAACCTTCAACCATGTTTGCCAAAGCATGTGGTTCACGGGCCCCTGCATTCCCCACCCAAACGCTGCACAATTTTAGGCCTTTTGGTGCAGTTCTGGAACTGCTAGGCTTGAGCCTTCCAAAAAGGAAACAACATACACCCTCCGACATCGAGACGCTGGACGTGTTTTCTCTCAAAGGGTTCCAGGTTGGAGGGTCTGGAATTGGTTGGCAACCAGGGATGGTTCAAGCCCCACCCACCCACCCACCCACCCACCCACCCACCCACCCACCACAACAGTTCTTAAAGAATCCTAAGAACACATGAGCGTGCCGATTCTTGACTAATCACCGCCCCCGGTTATCAATCAGGGGTTTGTCTCCTGGAAGAAAGCAAACCCCCACTAAAACAAGCGTGGGGGGGAGGGGTGATTCATCAGGACTCAACATGAAGCTTGGTTGCTGTTGACCCCTCTGCAGAAAGTTTAACTGTTGGTGGGGTCAATGGAAAGCCCTTGAGTTCAACCAAACAGTTAAAGTCTAAAGATCCAACCCAATAGAAGGAAGGACCGACAAAAAGTCTCTCAACCTGGCCATAAGCTTGCAAGTCTCTGCAGCGGATGCGTCGTCTGCCAGCGGCTCTGGCGCTACCACCTTCAGAAAAAGCAGCCTCAGATCTGTCAGGGTGCTGTTTGGGTATGTTTTTTACTGCATCCCAAATAAATCCTTGGAGTAGGGTTTGATGGTTTGGGTGTGGAAACGTCTAACAAGCTTGGGCTCCGACATCATGCGAAGAATCAAGAGGGCGGTCTGCGCCGCACATATAGCTGGGACTGAAGGTTACCTGGGTTTTGACTGTTGCTCAAGTTTCAGTGCGCCGCTTGGGAGGTTAGCAACCCCCGAAGAAATGCGGATTCGCGCCACCATACATACACAAACCCAAACCAGCTTGACACCGAACAGTTATAGAGGTTTCTGCAAACAATTTGAGAAACATCGCACATGCCGGGATATCGAACATGTCCATTTCCTGCGGCCATTCAGGGTAATTTTTGAGGGTGGGGCAAAATGAGCCTTTGGCTGCATGGGTCAAAAACATGAAACCGCCAGCAAAGGCTCAGAAGGCATGGGGAGCCCACCAGCCAAAATGCCGCCCCAAGTGATGGCTTTCTGATATAGTTTTTGTTGGCAACCCCAAAAGGGTCCCTCAAAAAAAGACTCCCCCCCCCAAATGGGAGCAACTATCGCCAAACCAGCAGGGCCTGCTCACAAGGCTGGAGGGATGCGCCAGCTTCCTTTAAACACACAGCCGAGGTTCTCAAAATGGGATGCGGACCCCTTCCGGCGCTGTTGGGTATTCCAAGGGAAGGAATCGGACACCGCGGCCGTTTCAGGGGACCTTTGTTTGAGAAACCCCCACATGCTCGCACTCGGGCCAGTATTTCCCCGCACCCCCCCCCCCCCCAACGCTCGCAGCTGCCTGTAAGTTTTCAAACCAATTGTCAAGCAACGGTGTCGGAGTCACAAAAAGCTACCACAACAGGTCAGCGTCGTGCAACAAATATTGGAGCTGAGCTGTTGGGCATGTCGTTGCCAAGTCCAAGCCGCCGTTCCTCGCCATCGCCTTTGCAAAGCACATCCGACACAGTTGCACCGCTGAAGCCCATGGTCCGCTCGTTCTGAAAGGCGACAGACCTCAGAGATCGTCACTGAGCTCGCACAAGGCTTGTGTTACATGTGACTATGTTATGCCTGCTCACATGGACCTTGCATACTATCGAGTGGGCCATCTGTTTATCACTTCTGTTCATGACAGCTTGACAAAGTTGGTTCTGAAAGTAGATGCACATCACCAACCCCCCCAACCAAAAACAAAACAAAACACACCAGCAGTGTTCACCGGTCCGCTCCCTGAGCCAGGCGGGGCCCGGGGCGGGAAGCCACAAAGTCTATGACTTTGGAACTGTGGACATCTACGCTGTATGAAGCCCAGCTGAACACTGGATTTTACCACCACCGGGCGGCTATGAGTTTTAATGGTTGGAACCCCCTCAAAAGTGGTTGGTGGACATAAACCCCCACCGAAATGAGGTCCATGACAGGGCCCCCCAGCATAATTCACCCCAAGGGGTCACGATTTTGATGGGTTCTGCGGGGCATCAGCGTCACCAATCCCAACTCTTACATCACTACGTCAGAGGTCGGATGTATCGTCATCTATCTTCCCGACCCGTTCCTTGTCTTCAACACTCCAGCGAATCAGGAACAGGTTTCCTCCACCCTGGCCCCGGCTCTACTTCTCTACTCTCTAAATGGGCCAGCGCAGCAAGTACTGGATAATACTTAACAGGACACAAGTGAGGCAAGTGCCTTGAAGCTACATTCGATGAACCAATGAGACAAATGCGACAAATATAGCAATGAACATCAATGCGACAAATGAAACAATCAAAACACACCAGACACATAGGCAAGCAAAATAAACTACGGCAACCGCTGGCAACACTATCCGCAACACCACTTGACTTCAATCAAAGGCACACAACAAATCATAGGTTTAGATGTTTCCAATATTGCTTCAGATTATGCTTCAGACTAAGCTAGCCCCCCCAAAACAAAAACAAAAAAAGAAAGAAAAAGTAAATCGTTTTGGAGGAGGACCAAAAGTCAGCGGATTCTCCCAACTTCCCGCGCCTGCAGCCCACGCTGCGCCGCACAAAGTCCTCTAGGCTCATGGCCTGCGGAGCCATAGGCCAGGGCTCCCTCGGAGGTTTCTCAACTAGGTCGTCCAGTAGAGAGGTTAGAATAAGGCTACCAACTTTTTTCGGTTTGTCTATTTTAGTAGGGGAACCCCCTCAAAAAAGGGGTTAAAAAGGGCACTACTGGGAGACCTAGTCAAAATGCTGGACCACTTGTCGGGTGGTTTTAAAGGGACACCAAAAGGAAACGAACCACTTTGAGAAACACACATATGTCCAACCTGATTCACATCCATTTGGTTTCGCTCTTTTCGAGCATTTGCAGCAATTGCCAAAAGGGGGGAACGGGGAAGTATAGGGAGTTTTGGCCAGGTGATAGTGGATGACATTCCCATTCCTTTGGTAGGGGACTGCGGAATTTTGCCGTCTACTTTCGCCCAGCAACCGAGTTGCTTGGTGGATACTTTCAAAAACCACCTGCTGTTCAAGGGTTCCTTTAAATCAGTTGGTAAAAGTGACTATCTGTTAAGGGAACATTGCAAACCCCTACTACATGTGTGACTGTCGCCGCCCCGTTGTCATCCAAGATCTCCCCGGGCTCAAGGGGGTGGGGTAGGGGACGTCTTCTTCAATATGCTGCCTCACTTCTGCCCTGTGCGCGGAAACGCGGCATGGGCGGAGAAGGCTGTTTCTCTTGATGTTTTCCCCTTCGGCTGCCAAAAAGCAAATCAAACCAACATGCAATTGCACTAAAGTGGGTGCCTCAATGATAAAGGCCCCGCCCCCTGCCAAACAATTTTTCCTATAGAGAAGCCGGGTCAAATTTCCCAAGTTTAGTATTATTGGTTTAGTACTGGTTTTGTATGGCTTAGTATTGGCTTAGTATTGCATTGATTGTCTTCCGTCCTCCTCTCTGCCTAGTACTGGTTTTGATTTGTCCGAATATTCCTTTGAGCTGGCCCAGTCCTGTTTAGAATTGGTTTAGTATTGGTTTAGTATTGCTTCGTGCAGCCTTGGTACTGGCTTTGCCCTAGTACTAGCTCAGTATTGGTTTGTATTGGTTGGTATTGGTTTAGCATTGATTTAGTAGTTGTTTGTTTTTTTGGCCTGGAAAAAGTTTGCACAATTGGGTACCCTTGTTCATTTCCACTATTGGGAATTTGGGGGCCCTGCATTACCCCCTTGGGCATTTTCGGCTGGGAACGTCTACATAGAGGACATTCAAGACAATCGGCAGTTTGCGGCATGGGTATGCGATTCTTTTTAAAATTATCAGTACACAGAAGAAGTAAGTACTGGACAAGAGAGAGGGGTACCTACTTTCTAGCAGGGCCGGGGGGGGGGGACTATTGGGTGCCCTTTTCTCTTTCCACTTTTTGGGGGTTGGGGGAGCCATGTGCTACCTTCCTGGACATTTGTCGGCGGGGCACGACTACACAAAGGATTGAAAGGAAATCTGCTATGGTTTGCAGAAGCGCTCTGAATTTACTACTGCTCAGAATTTCCAAGTGCTGGGCAAGAAGAGAGAGGGGGGGCTTTTTGACTTGGCTCGCTCCTGCAGCCAGGGTTTGGTGGTGGTGGTGGTGGTGGTGGTGGTGGTGGTGGTGGTGGTGGTGGCGGTGGCATGGGGTGTCGCTGTGGGTGGGCGAAGATCGGAACTTGTCAGAGCAAACAACAACTTTATCGCACTCGGTGCTCTTTCATTAATCCCAAACATACACTTCTACATGCCGGCGCCTTCGGCAGCGCAAGCGCGATTCCTGGCAAGCTGAATCAATGAGCAAATTGGCGTCTGCTTTTGAGGGTACCCTCTTTGGGTTGAGGGGGTGCACCAACCACGCTTGAAGGTACGCCCCCCTGTCTTTGGGTTGATGCTCTAAAGGGAAGCTAAAAGAAAAACTGTTGTTTCGGTTGTTTCTGGCGGCACCCCGATATTGACTCATATGCTACTAGAATGGATTTCGCAAAGCAAGCACTGAAGAAAGCGCCTTTCGAAAAGAACACCGCCAGCTGGTCCTTTCTGAACACTTCATGTTAAAATCTCCAGGATGCCACTAAAACAAAGAAACAATATACTTGACAAACCTTATCCAATTCACACACACACTTGAAATGAATAATTCAAGGAACCTTCATCCACTTTTGTGAGGTCCCTCAAGTTTCTTGGTAGAATGGACACCCCGCCAAAGTAAGCCCAGGTAGCAGCCCCGGGATTGACAAACCAGCATTTCAGCTGAAGGCAACCAATTCATTATAACCCATCGAGTTTGTGGCAAACAAAAACATCACCCAGGATTGACAAACCGCATAACCGCAGCTCCAGTTTCGTTGCGTCCGCCCTTCAGTGGTCCGAATGCCCGAAGGATCCGCCAGCCGGCCGGCTGACCCCTCCTCGCCTCGTGCTGCCAGCGCAAGCCCCAGGCCCCAGGCGCCCCTTCAAGTTGCACCGGCCGGTGGTTGTGGGGGGGAGGTCCTTGCTATGGCGGTATATCTTTTACACGTACCAAAGTCATCACAACTATTGACAAGAAAGTTCATCACAACTCTTGGCCCCAGATGTGTATATATATATATATATACATATTAATATGCAAATGTGTTGAAGTTGTGTAGCTTAGGACTTAGGGGAGCTCTTGTTTCTGGCATTTGCCTTCCGCTTGTCCATTGTCGCGCTCCTGGTGGATGTATTTGATATACGCTTTGGGCGAGTGAAACCCTTGGAGACCCTCGGGTTGCGGCGGGTCGGTGGCACTAGTTTCATCGTTGGTGTGATGTTTGTCACATGCGGCCGGCCATTCGGGTCCTCGGGCTTCATGGGAGGTATGCTTTGCCAGCGTGGGATTTTCATGGAGGCCTTGGGGCACAATTTGACACTCCAAGTGGGGCTAGAGCTGCTTGCTCGGGCCAGCAGGGGTCTATTTGCACAGAAGTTGTGATAGCTTGGCATCCAGATTCAGCAATACAAATGATAACCTAATCCTGTACTTCTTAGGGCTTCGAAATTGCAAAATAACGTGTACATACACTCAAAACTGAAGTGCGACAACTGCTAGTGTACTACTTGTGTTCAGAAATAGCATCATCCACTTCAACTAAGTGGTAACAACTTTGTCCCTTGTTGCCAAGGGGGTGTATCTGTTTCGTGCAGCTACCTTGCGTGTGGGGGTCCCATGTACTGACTGCCGTGATCTGGCGCGACAAAGCGACACCACCTTCTGCCTGCGGCGGGTCAGCCGCATACGCCGCGAATTGCCATGGGATCCGCCACTTGGAGTGGCGGCCGAGTGACCCTGAAAGCAAAGGGGAGAGTGACCTGAGTGAAGGGCCAGAAAAATATCACAAACTTCCCGGTTGTCCAATTGGAGAGTATATATGCAGGCGCACAGAGGATTTTTCAGTGCCCAACCTGGCAAACTCGAAAAGGTCGGCTGCCCAGTAGCGAAAAACCAGCTTCGCGGTAGGCAACTGCGCGATGCAAATATCCTCTGTGACTCTTTGGCCAGCCTTACTAGCACACGAAAGCGGACCCACAGCCGAACATGAGAAATGGAGCTCCTTGAACCTCCCGATCGAGCTCACTATGGTCCGTGCAAATGCATGCCGCCTAGCGTGCCAGTCGGTGTCAACCTCCTTGTTTTGAAGGAACCCTCCGTCAATTTGACTTAGCACACAGACCAATCATCGCTGGTTCTACTGGGGAACGCTGATCTGTGCACTCAGGTCAAAAGCATCCATAGGCAAGGTCTGTGCGGCACGGGGTGAAGTTGCAATGGTGAAATCACATGGATACTTAATTGGTTTCCGGAAAGCCTGTTGTGTTTTGCGTTTTGGGATTTGTGCCCAGTCGATTTCGAATAAGTTGCTCCCCAGAGAAAAACACACACGCACACCAAAACAAACAAGCGCGCGCATTGGTGGCCTTTCAGCCCGGGCGCCCTCGCTGAAATCGGTTCAAATGAGAAAGAATCGACAGTGATTTCACTACGGGGAGATTTGTGGAACAAATAAACGGGTCCCATCCTCAAACCCAAAGCCTTTTGAACCTGGACACGCCCAAACACAGCCCTCTGCTCAAGGCATCGCCAGCAGTACCAACGTCTCACACTTTTCGATTCGCAAAGTCGGCGTGAAAAGTTGATTGGCTTGGACAGCCAAAGGCCCTTGCGCAGCCGATCTTGTGCCCAGGGAAATAGAACAAGTGTATCTGGCACGAAAGGTAAGACGTTCTTTGGACCTGATACCATTCCAACGTCGAAAAATGATTATCGCCAGGTGGGGGGGAAGGGGGGTGTGGCGGGGTGGGGGCGGTGTGGGGTGAGGGGGAGGGAGGTCAAAAATTGCAGGCCATGTTGCAATTTTCAGCTCTCATGCAAATATCACGTAATACCCCATCCCCCCCCTCACCCTGCCCCGTCTCAAACCTAGCAAAATAAGCTGCGACACGCCAACTAAAACATAACCTCTCTCCGCCAAACAATGCTACACGGCAATCCTAGGGGTGGGAGGTCGCGCAAAGCATTGGCATTTCCAAGGTGTTGGTTGGGTTTGTTAAAGGTTCCCCCCCCCCGCCCCGACAAGGAATCGGGAAGGTGGGGGTCCCTGCATTGGCATTTCTAGGGGCCCTCTAGCATTGGCATGTCCAAGGTTTTCGTTGGGTTTGTTCAGGTGCCCCCGAACATTGCAACTTCAATCCAGTGATTCCGCTAGCGAAACCATTTTGGTTGAAACCAAACTGAACTGTGCACCCTCAACCCATAATACAGCAGGACAACCGGGGTTGGTACCCCTGTCCAACTACGTGGTTGCAATTCACCCCCCCAAACAAACAACTGCAACAGTAACGGGAAACTGCATGGCATATGTCCTCGTGTCTCCCCAGATTGCAATTATTAACAAGGGCGATGGCTGATTAACGGGGGCCCGCTGTAGAACAAATGTCTTTTCAAGCCTGGAAGGACACCAGCCGTTCACTGATCTCCGGGTCAAGATTTTACTACGAGCGGATATGTTCACAACTCACATTACCTTCCCAGGCTGACCCAAAACCATCGGTGATACACGTGAAGCCCTCATTCCCCATGCGGCCGAGGTGCTGACTCCGCTAAAAAGACGAGAGGTGTTGCATGTATCTAACAGCACCAAGCGCTCAATTGCAAAGATCAATATGAGACCAACCCCCGAGACTAAAGGTCCCCCCCCAATATAGTAAAACATGTTTTTTTTCAAAACTCCAGCTGGCCCAATACTAAATTAGAGTAGACCGGTTCTAAATCAATGCCCAACCAGCGATTTCTCCAACCGACCTCTCCTCCGTCTTATTAGCGGACCTACACATGACCGGCCTACACAGAAGTGGAAAGTACGGTAGTTGTCGGCCCAAATCTGGAACAGGGACCATTAATAATAACAAATATTTCTCATAAGTGTGTTTGATTAGGAAGGGGGGCGTGTTTGAATTCTTGGGGGGATGATAGTGTTGCTATTGAGCCGCCATGGCAAATGGTTTCTGTACAAAACAAAATTCTAACAACGATTGGCATGGCCAGCCGTTTACCATCTACTGCCCTTCGTAGAGAGGCCACCTTACGCAGCTTGACCAACCATGCAGCAAGAGTCACCCTTGAACATCGCACATGCATCTGACAGGTCAACTGAGTTGTGCTCATTGCCTGACTGCCATGATCCTGCAAAGTGCAACGACGCGACACAATCGTGTTCAATGACATCACCTGGATTGTTGCAGCGGATTCTCCACACGACAAAACCTGCCATGGTTTAGCACAACGATTGCATGGCGGGAGACTCCGCCCGCAAAGCTCAAACAACGCTCCCTTGATGCAACTGCAGTGGAAATCCTAAGGTCTTCCGGGCCCAAGCTCGGCTCGCCGCAGGGGCTCTGCAAGTCGCGCTGGCCGAATGCTGGCCGAGTTTCGCGACCCGGCGAGCACGCGCGAAAGCTGCTGGCTGAGAACAGCTCAAAGTCTCAAAGGCCGCCACAAAGCTCAGGTGAACAGCGCCCCCCTTGCCAGGGATCCTTACATTTTTGCACCTAAACATTGCCTTGTAAATGGTGGTTTCCCTTTATTTTAGGGGAAAGAGCCATGTTTCAACTGGTTGCAAAATGTATCTTTTAAGGAGCCCTGCTTGGTTCGTTGGATTTCGGGGACCCCAAAGCAAGGGAGGATGACCAGCAGTTCCCAATGTGATGGGATGCCAATGCCCACCGGAGCTTTGTCCCGCGGCAAGAAAGCCCTGGGCCTATGGTCGAACCGATGCACGGAGGCTCTCTGCGGTGCCCTCGCTGCCACAAATCCCGCGGTTCGGGGCTGACGGTCTGAGGCCTGGTGGCTTGCAGAGGTTTGCAGAGCTCATTGTAGGTCAAAGACGTAAACCACAAGGCCCCAGAGCACCACCCCAAGTACTGAAAACTGAAACAAGACGCACAACTCTCCACGGCCGCATTTCTGGTGCTCTGCCAAAAGTGAACCCGGAATTCCTAGGCACACAAGAGCAAGGGTGTCGGAGGTGTCTGGCTTCACGCACGCTGCCGCGCCTTTACCTTGACGAGACGTACGAGGCTCAAGGCTGATGAATGTCCAGTGATGCCAGATTGCACGTACCCAAAGTGTGTCAAAGCCAGGGTTGCTCGCATGACTCATGCTGCTGTTTCAGTCATTCTGAGCCACCTTGATCGGTCAACCACAAACCTCTCTGACCAAAATGGCGGCGGGGCGCGCCTTCGAAATGCTGCCATTCCCGACACCCACAGTCGGAGCCATTCCTTCGGCAAACACGTTGATTCGCACACGGGTTACACTTGTTCGCGACCCAGCGCTGAATTGACATATTCTGAAACATCAGGCTCGGCATGCGCTTGACTCACATGGAAACATCACCACCCGTCACTTTGTCCGGTGCACGGTTTGGACGCGATGCTTGTGGATCCACCCCTGCAAAGGTGCTGAAAGAGTGGCAAGCATGTCAGACAGGCGAAACGCGCCAAAAGCGAATCCAAACCGTTGCCTTGACTCTTGCTGTAGTCTGTGAGTCTCACCATGCAATCCCGAGGAAATTCAGAGCACGCGGCCGGCCTTGGCCAGCGAAAGTTGCAGCACCAGCGCAGGGCAAACATCGGGCGTGGGCCGAGTGACAGGGCCCGCGATAGGATCAGCACGCACAAGGGCGTGGTTCAAGACTCGTTCTGCCGGTTCTCATACTGCCACGGCCTACATGGACATATTGAATGATGTGTACATATATATATATAATGTGTGTGTATGCACGGTAATGTTTGGACGTAGTATCACTCTGCAAATTGTGCAATCACCAAGTGGTGGCTCTTCATCATGAGGCCAGAGCCGAGTTTCCCAGAAGTCGCCATATCGATTAGGCTGGTTCGTCATGGGCTGAGAGTGATTCACAGGTTCTCAGTGCCTGCCTGATTGAAGATACCAAGAAACGCACCCGCTTGGCAAGACAGCGGTAAGGCATTTTCTCAGGGATCCTTACATTATTATACACCTGAACATTGCCTTGTAAATGGTGGTGTCCCTTTATTTGGGGGGAAAAAGCCATGTTTCAAATGGGCAAAATGTATCTTTTAAGGAGCCCTGTTTCTGTAGCTGTGAAAAAGAAGCTCTCACACACACATAATTAGAAGCAAAAGCATCAATGCATCATGCAGCAAAGGTGAGCTCCAAGATCACATTCAGGGTTTGTCCAACCAGCGGGCCCAACCATCAGAATAAAAAGGAAATCCAGTCAAGTAGTGTGGATGGGCAAGATCCGCTTGGCACCAGTTGGCAGGGTTGATAGTTTACAGTAGAATTCGCAAGCTTTTATCCATCACTACTAGTGCACGGCGTGGACATAGTCCAATCACAGTCCGCGCTTTACAGCAACATCTCGAATCGCGGAACCTGCCCGACAGTCGGAGCTGTGTCCGACCAGAGAAAGTGGAAACAGAGCCTTAGACACAGGCGCCAGACTTCAAGAGAATAGGCTCAAACAAGGCATGGGATGCATGACTCCAATGAGTTTGGCATGGGGCTTACCAAGGGATTGCCGTCCCTAAGACACTATGGGGATTCCCAACAAACTGGTATGGGGCAAATGTTACCCACACTTTTTCCTCGGGCCGAAAAAGATGACAAGCTGCGCCCGCAGTTCCCAGCACAACCCTAGCCACAACTTTGATTCCTTCAGCTCCTGTGACCTTTGCAGCTCTGCCCTACGCATCCCTGCCGGCTGGAGATGCGGCTTGCCGCGACATCAAGAGTGTGAAAAGCCTGGTCATTGGCTTCGGCTAGTGAGGGGGATCGTCGCGATCCATGCACAGATGTGCAATCCATCGGGTATGGTAGGCCAACGGCCATGTGACCACATGACCCCTGCACGAATACAACTTGGTTTTCGGCAACCACGCTGGCATGGCAGGAAGCGAAGCAAGAGGAATGTTCACTCGACCGCGGCTGGGGCACGGATTGGAAGCTCCTTGGCCTGCGACTCGCGCAGCACCGACCCAGGCCTTTCAAAACGTAGCCGTAGGCAGTCGGCACAAGCATGCATCGGACAGCCTGCCAGTTGCTTCAGGACAGCCCTGGCATCGTGGAAGGCAGCCAAAGGTTATAAAACTTCAAAAGTCGTGCTAAGTCTTCCGCGTCCTTCCCAAATCCTTGCCCATTGTCTAAGGTAGAATTAAACATGCAAATAGCGCTGCTTGCACTGCCAACTGCTGCCATCATAGAAAAAGGCAATCAAACAGGCTAGTAGGCGTTTTCGCGACATTCACCTGCTTGTGTGCAAAGCACACCAAAAAACAAACCATCTCGAAGCCAATCTATCTACAGTTGGCTAGGAAACTCGTCCAAGTTTGAATCAATCATAACATACTCCGAAAACACAAAGCCACAAAACCGAACTCAATTCCTGGCTCTTGCGTAGCTCCCCCAATCAACTAAAAGCTTTGCAATGATGTTCACATATGACTTTTGTCTTGTCTAGGTGTGTATGCTTGGCTTGACCAGCTGCCCAAATCAGATGCTCAATGCCATCCTGAAGGAAAACACCAACTGGCAGCAGCTGCTCGCGTTCCATGCGTGTGGAGGGCAATCGCGAAAAGCCTGGTACCGGCCCGGTCGTTGGAAGCAATCTACTTTGCTTGATGCACAGCCCAAACCGCGGCTTTTCAGGAATCAAAGGAAAACTTCAAGTATAGATGGAAGTTCTGAGAAACTACAAACATGTCAAACTGTCAAACAGCCAACCCAGTCTCAGCCATTTTGGGGATAAGCCACGTTGGCCTCATGCAAGGTCAAAACAGTGTATTTGTCGAAGCCATAATTATCCAAACAAATATTTGCACAACTCAAGCAGCCTTAGCGACTGTAGGCAGTGGAACTGCCCATCACGAGAACATTGTGTGCAGGGTGTTGGTCATGTCCTGCTGCTTGAAGTGGTACGCCGACGTTTTGGTTGCTTGTCTTCAATGCTGGGTTTGCATTGGCTCAAACCGCATCAGGCCTAAACTGCCCTGCATGGATGGACCATCCAAATTAAAGCGGTCGATTGAATCAATACCCTTTGCCCTTCCTCCTAAGACAACGCCCAGTCTCCCCCTTCCTCCAAAAATCAAAAGCAAACAAACATTGAGAAAAACATGTTTCAAGATAGGGGAACCGGGGTTGCAAATGCTCGAGTATGGTCATATGTTTCGAAGTTGTTTCAATTTCTGCATGGGCCGGTCACCGGCGGCAACAGTATATAATACGAACAACTGAAGCACTCCTTGCTCTGTTTCAGGTGCCTTTGGCAACACTGCTGTTGCTTTTAAGAATGTGTAGCATAGATGTGTAGATATCAATTTGGCTGTGGCTCAAAAACCCGGTGCCAAAATGGAACCCTGGTAAGTGGAAACATGGACCAAAACCTGCGTAACCCCTCCTGTTCAATTTTGAGCCACAGCCATTTGTAGGGGTGACTTATTCTTCGCAAGAAGGGCTCCTGCCAAGTTCTCATTCCGCGGCCAAACAAAGGCACCTCGCTGGATGCTGAAACCGAAGGTCACCGAACTGGCATCGCTTTTGCATCGCCCACGCTTCAGAATTCGAGGCCAGAAAGCTGCTAATGCCCATTCAAACCTCAAGGAGCCGAGGCTCGTGAGTGTCCAGAGACACTCCCTGCAATCATATTCGGATACTGTATGCTGACCAACAGTTGCTCGAAAGGACCATGTACATAACGGCGTCACACGCCCTGTTTTGGTTGATATTTCTGATGTGCAGCCTGCAGCGTCCGGCATGGCAACTGGGCCTAAAGCAACAAGCCTGCCACAAGAAAACTCAACAGTCCCATGGTCCTGCTGTGAATGGCCTGGTTTCAAGCACAGCCAGCAAGGAAATCATCATTGCATATTTGTTGAATCCTCAAGCCTTAGACAAGCATCGCGAACAAGCAACATATGGGCGTGGCTTTTGTACGGGGACCCTGTTAAGTGTTCGTTGAAGGGAAGCCAGAAACCTCTTAAGCGATATTAAAGCCCTAGTTTTTTATGGGGACAACCCATGTAACCGACCAGGATTGGCACGTCCACATCTTCTCACTCGTGTTTAGCAAATTGTGAATGTGGTGTCTTATCAAGCCCTATATGCACCGTGTGGCCCTATGCACATCTGGGACTTCTTCGATGTCGGCCCGGTTTGAATGGATGGTCAAATGCCCTGCAACGCTCTGCACGATTGCAAGGTGCCGAGGACGAGTCGAGCCGAATTTTATTGCCTTCCAAGGAAAAGGGAATAAGTCAACTGCAAAAGGAGCGCCCCAACATGAGCGAGACAACTAACTGTCTGCATCGCGAGAATGCTCGTGAAGCAATCCTGACTCACACCGACCATGCACATACTCAATATGACAACACAATACCCAAGCAACACAACTTCTGAAGACCATCGCACATGTAAATCACAGCCTGCTGGAATATATGGCCATGGGTCAAAATCCCGTACCCCCAGTGAACATCTAAAAAGGGTGGTGAAATCACCTACCCAAAACGGTACCAATGGTTTTGACCCACAGCCATATCTGCGAATGACGTGGTAACCCCAGATTTACACACAGCCCCGGAAGCTGGGGCCTGGCTTCAAACGAGCACCCCGTGATGAGAAGCAACATGGAACTCCCCTGTTTATTAATATGGGGGGTGTCCCTGGTTTTAGTGGGAATTTATCACTTTTGGAGGGGAACACCCCCACATTAATAAACAGGGGCTTATAGATCTGGGGTCAACGCTAGCCTGAGTCCCATTCACCCAACAAGACGCATCCCAAAAGAGTACTTCTGGGGACGAGGCATCACTTTGGCTGTCCAACTAGGATATGTAGTGAGGCAATGTTCTATTTGTTTCATTTATCCGGCCTGCGAAAACCAGTATCTCAGCTTGCGCCTGGTTTCTTCTTGGGGGCAGGTTGGCAACTTTTAGTTGGCGCCCCGTGGCTCAAATCACAGACCGGCCCAAACCACCACAGGCCTCAAGCTGTGGATTGGCGATACCCATGCGCTGTAAGATAATGTCTGCCCAAAATATCCGAATGCAGCTATGACAGCAACTCCTGCCAAGCAAACACAAACACATCGGAACAAGGTATCCTGAAACTACATTCTTGCCCTGGCGGACATGACCAACAAACACTATGAGTTTGTTTGTTTTTTTTTTTTTTTTCTGAGGGCTTGGGCAGATTGCATTTAGGGCTTTTGCCATGTCTTCCCCACCAGTACACGCCGACTTTCGATGAGTTTCTCGAACTTGCAAGGCCTCAAGGCCCTCGACCCCATCACCATGCCAGGAACGTGCCGCAGGAAGTTGCTCGCGAGTGCAGAAGAATTGTCCAGGCTGAATGCTGAAGAAAGGAATTGGGGCAAACAAATGACCTCAAAGCGAAGCTTTTTTTTTGCAGGTCCCAAGGTGCCGAGCTTGCTTCAGGCGTGCTTGCTCCTTCAGAAAAGGACATGGCAGTCTCTTGAGGTTCGTCCTTCTTTCGGGCTGTGAAAGCGTAGAATTCCTGAGGTTCGTCCTTTCGGGCTGCGAAAGCGTAGGACAAGCTGAACCACATCAATCATATCCAAAGCCTGGCAGCACCCGCCTGATTTACACCGCGCGCATCCGCGCGCCCTGCGAAAGGCGCCTGGATGTCCTCCTTTTGCGCGCCCAAGTCTTGATCGAAACTTTGGTTTGGCGCTCGTGGAGCCAGCTGAAAGCGGACAAGACCCACAGCATAAGTTGCACTCAGGCCGCGTTTGCTGCACTTGGTTTTTTTGTAACTTGCCGCAACTGAACTTGAAAGGGGTGGTTTCCTGTGGAAGAACGTTCGCAAGGTGCAACCTCTCGCTATGCCCTGTTGCCGTCCTGTAGAATCCTTTCGCTGCTTTGACAGTTCTTATTCTTCGCAAATGGTCGTGGTCACATCAACATGTTAAGAAACCAGTCAAAAACACCCCCACAAGTTGCACAAGACTTATGGCGCACGCAGGACAGCTCATTGTTCGGAGAGCTGCCTCAGAAGCCCTTGATCGTGTATCATCGGATGTTCGTCATCCTTGCACGATTTGACAGCGAGCTGCTGTGGACCGGACGGCCACGCTTGGGGAAGCAATTTGTGATGGATGACCACGAACTCTTTGAGTTTTGATTGCCAACTTTGGAAAGAGGTAATCAGGTGTGCATCAATCAACAGGATGTCTTTGGCCATGAAGATTGTCAAAGGAGGGGCTCCAAAGGGCTACTAACTCACCTGCCAGGGCGCCTCGATCACATTAGCCAATTTTCTACTCATTGCGAGTGCAGGAAGCGTTTCTTTTCGTGAGAGGGGACTCAACGTATTGAAACCCCACTCACGAGTGCATGACATATGTTGACTCATTTCATACAAATGTCGACGAAGAGCCCGAGGCTAATCCGACATGAACTTACCAAGTTTCTACTGCGCATGCTGAGTCAGGAACCACTCAGAACTCAGAAGGCAACAACTGAACTTTTGTTTGGTACCGCCCCAGTGGCAAATTGGAGCCGCGTGGCCTCCACATTTGGGCTTGTCCACGGAACCAAAACCACCCACGAACCTGCTCGTTGCTCAATGCGCACGCCCGACGTGCTCCACTGTCCGGCCAAGACACCCTTCCATCAAGCCTTCCGGTCACTTCTTTGGCGCCCTTTCAGTGGCTGTTTCAATTCAATCCTTTCGTCCCTGTCTCCGAGCTGCCCCTGGAACACAGAGGCTGAAAGGCATTCGCGAACGCGTCCTGCTCGCCGCGCCAGAGGATCTCCAAAGTCTTCTCTAGGATTTGCATGTTTGGCTCCTTGGCAAAGACTCGGGATCGCATTTCTGTGAGCTGACGGTCTTTCCGGGACTGGGGGGTTACTTGAGACTGGGGTTAGGCGGTTAGGCCATTTGACACATGTTGAATTGGATTCGCTTCATTTGTTGCAATGGAACTCTCAAGTTTTGCCTCGGACTACCTTCCCATCACTTGACCGATTAGCCACACATGGCGCGCCCCAAAGCCCAGCGCGATTGAAAGAGGGGTACAACTTCGGCATCGGTTCAATCCGACAAAAACTGCTAACAGTTGTGCGTTCAAGCTCAATAAATGTCCAGGATGGTTCTCGATTGCATGGGGCGGGATCTCCACATCTCACACACCAGCATCTGCCGCCCTCGAGGAGCTCGAATATCATACAGGCGGAGATGCCTCTGGAAGGTACCAACACACATCTGTGAACCACCCGCGCATAAAGATGGCATGAGGGTGTTATTTGGTCCCAGGATTGAACAGTTTGGGTGGTGCAAACCACCCATTAATTGCCTTGTTTGTTGAACACGTTACTTCAAGGCTTGCCATGTCCTGCTCTCAATTCTAAGTTGAGATGGGTTCGCGCGAATCTTAGCTTGCTTGGTCGGCAGCCCGTCAGAAAGCCTTGCCCTACACATTTGCAGTAGATCACGTTGCGGAAGGTACTAATCGACCAAGCGGGAAGAACAATATCATCGCTTGTGTGAATCTACCTCTGAGCAGCTCGAGGAGATACATCGTACTGAATCAAATTGTCCTCTTTCGCTTATGCATCTTGTGTCAACTCAGAAGTCGTCTCTCTTCTGAAGCCCGTCAATCCGATCTCGGAACTCCAAGGTCCACATCGAGGGCGTGGATGTCATGATGCACTCATGTCCGGATAAAACCGTGTTGTTCTGAACCATTCTGGGTCATTTCCCAAGGGTGTAATCCCAGGGTGTGATACAACAACCCTCAGACAACAACCCTGTTTCCAGGCAACCTTCTTTCTAAAAAAGCAACACCCCTTTGCCGTTCTGCACAGGCGGCCCTTGGCGAAACAAACGAGGATCGCCTCCGAAACTGACGGACTGCTTCCAATCCGAGTTGAGACTTTGCGCACACTCCTTACGCAACTCCCTTCATTTCAGCACACCTACTGTTTGTGTTTGAGGGTGCCCCCTTAAAAAAAAGAAGGAGAAAGAAAAAAAAAACGGGAAACCGACTGTTTGTGTTTGAGGGTGCCCCTTGTTGCTTGTTGTTTTTGTTTTTGTTTATTTTTTTTTTGGGGGGGGTTTGTAACGAGCAATGCTCAAGGGGAATTCCCGCCTGGAGGCCTGAGACACATCCGCGCTTGGCCTCCCCGCCAGGCCGCCCTCCTCGTGGCACCAACTTTGTCCCGGCAGCACCACCTGGAACGCGTGGCCCGATCGGTGGCTACATGGGGGCGAGGAAGTACCCCGGTTTTGGGGCGGTTTATCTAAACCACCCCAAATCCAGGGTCTTTCCTCTTGGTTTCCCTCTAAACCACCGCAAATCCGGGGTACTTGCTCATGGGGGGCAACCCCCAGAAAGCCTGGGGGAACATTTGTTTCCTTAAGGAAAGCCTTGGCAAAGGACAAACACCTCCCGGCGGCCCATGGGCTCTCTTAGCTCGAGGAGAGCCAATCAGACCTTGAACCAAGAACCTCCCGAGAACTCAAGATTCCCAGATCTGTGACATCAGCCGTCAGTGCTTTCGTTTTTTCACATCCTCTCCCACTCCACCCCATCAAATTGGCTGTGCAGCGAACCGCTGGCTGCCCGCACAAACAAAGAACAACCACAACTGGGCACGGAACGCTGCCAACA